>JALIGW010000018.1:13486214-13491214 GCA_023053685.1 Diadophis punctatus similis
GTAAAATGAGGACCCAGATTGTTGGGGGCAATTTAAATATATACATTGCTTACTGGTTTAAACCGCTTAGAGAGTGCTTGCACTGTGAGGCGGTATATAAATCTCACTAATAGATAAATAAATAAATAAATAAATAAATAAATAAATAAATAAATAAATAAATAAATAAATAAATAAATAAATATACCTCACGAAAGGGGACGCGGTAGCTCAGTGGCTCAGTGGCTAAGGCGCTGAGCTTGTCGATCAGTAAACTCAGCAGTTTGGGGGTTCGAATACCTAGCGCCGCGTAATGGAGTGCGTTCCCGTTACTTGCCCCAGCTTCTGCCAACCTAGTAGTTCGAAAGCACATGAAAAATGCAAGTTGAAAAATTGGGACCACCTTTGGTGGGAAGGTAACAGCGTTCCGTGCCCCTTGGTGTTTAGTCATGCCCGCCACATGACCACGGAGACATCTTCGGACAGCACTGGCTCTTCGGCTTTGAAACGGAGATGAGTACCGCCCCCTAGAGTCGGGAACGACTAGCACATATGTGCAAGTGGAACCTTTACCTAACAAACTCAATGGAAATTCACTCTTTTCTTTCCCGTCTTCTAAGATACGACTGGATACGAACTCAATTCATTCCTTGGCTTAATGACATCCGATCCAAGTTGACCCTCCCTGCATCAGACCAAACCCCTCTGCAATCTCAAACCAAAGAATAGAAGCTTCCTCACCAGCATCTCTTACAGCAGGGGTGTCCAACCTTGGCCACTTTAAGACTTGTGGACTTCAACTCCCAGAATCCCCTTCCCCTGTCTGTAGAGATTCTCAGTCATCCAGGTCCTGGTTGTCCCAAAGGTGCTTTTTCAGGAGGCAACTGGACTTCCTTGTTTTTTTTTCTTTTGAAGACTTTTTGCTTCTCATCCAAGAAGCTTCTTCAGTTCTGACAGGATAGTGGGGAGTGGAAGGATTTATATTCCTTGCAGACAGCTGGTAATCTGCATCCTTTTATGGGTTCATTGAAACACTTGGAGGTTTATCTGTGTCCTCAGGGTCACCTGAGTAGTGTCCTCTCAGGAGCACTACAGGAGACTACAGGACTCAGGGGACTACAGGACCAGGAGCACCACTCAGGTGACCTTGAGGACACAGATAAACCTCCAAGTGGCCTCAACAACTCTCTAAAAGGATGCAAATGACCAGCTGTCTGCAAGGAGTATAAATCCTTCCATTCTCCACTATTCTGTCAGAGCTGAAGAAGCTTCTTGGATGAGAAGCGAAACATCTTCAAAAGAAAAAACCAAGACAGTCCAGTTGCCTCCTGAAAAAGCACCTTTGGGGTCCCTTCCCCTGTCTTATAAGGACAACTCTTACAATGGCAAGCTAGAGGGACCCCAGCTTTCCATCCTCCATCAGCTGAGGACCTCAAGATTCCACCTCAACTGTTTATGGCAGGGGTGGCCAAACTATGGTTCTTTGAGGGCCTGTGGACTTCAACTCCTAGAATTCCTGAGCCAGCCATGCATGCATGGCTGGCTTAGGAATTCTGGGAGTTGAAGTCCACAGGTCCTCAAAGAACCATAGTTTGGCCACCCCTGGTTTATGGTATGGTTTAGCCTCCAGACTCTTTCTTTGTTGCTCTTCTCTATGATCTTCTTCAGAATCCACAAGAATCACATCTCCTACGGGATGTAAAAGCCACGCCTCTCTGCCCAATTTCACCTTCTCAGTGTTGTTTTGTGTTCTTCTGGTGGTTTCAGTTTGTGAGGGGTTTGAAGTTCCATCACCAGATTCTTTAAGGTTAACAGATTAACAGAGTTGGAAGGGACCTTGTAGGTCATCCAGTCCAACCCCCCCCCCCGCCCAAGCAGGACACCCCTACATCATTTCTGACAGATGGCAGTCCAGTCTCTTCTTGAAAGCTTCCAGGGATGAAGCTCCCACAACTTCTGAAGGCAACTTCTGTTCCATCGGTTGATTGTTCTCACTGTCAGAAAAGTTCTCCTTATTTCCAGGTTGAATCTCTCCTTGATCAGTTTCCATCCATTATTCCTTGTCTGGCCTTCTGGTGCTTTGGAAAATAGCTTGACCCCCTCCTCTCTGTGGCAGCCCCTCAAATATTGGAAGACTGCTATCATGTCTCTCCTGGTCCTTCTCTTCACTAGACGAGCCATGCCCAGTTCCTGCAACCGTTCATCGTATGTTTTAGCCTCCGGTCCTAGTCTGGCCTTTGGGTGCGTGATGAAACATCTCAACATCTTCCATTTGGTTACACAAATGGAAAAAAGCATCCAGCATCCATAAATGACGTGTTCCTCACCCCATCTTCTCCGAAATCTCTACAGGCATCCCTCGTCCATCCATGCCTTCTTTCCATCTGCTCTCAACCCCTGATGGGCTGGTGGAGATGGAATCCTACCAGAAAGTCATTTCCCATTTATCTCAAAACGTGGACGTAATTTCCCAGTTAACATCACGCAGAGTCACACAGGTTTGTTTTCCTTCGGCCTCCCTTCTCTTTTTCCAATGTTTCCTAGCAACGGAAAGGATTGTATTATGCATTTCCCCCTCCCTCCTAATACCTGACAAAGCTGAGTGACCTTGAAATGTAAATTTCAATCGGAAGCGAAAGTTGTTAAGAGTTCAGGGTGCTCGTATTCAATATTCATTTTGCTCTGTGTCACTGTTTTTTTTTCTTCCTTTTTTTATTGCAAAGGAATAAAGAGGAGAATGTGGCACAAAGGAAATTATTTTATTTATTTTATTTATTTATTTATTTATTTTGTCAAGTACGTGTTGGTAATATACATAGATATAACATTGTTTATATACATAAGATGGGTACGGATAAGAGGGAACATTAGGACAGGGACGGTAGGCACGCTGGTGCACTTATGCACGCCCCTTACTGACCTCTTAGGAATCGGGTGAGGTCAACAGTGGACAGTCTAAGGGTAAAGTTTTGGGGGTTTGGTGATGAAACCACAGAGTCAGGTAGTGAGTTCCAGGCATTTACCACTCTGTTGCTAAAGTCGTATTTTCTACAGTCGAGTTTGGAGCGGTTCACTTTGAGTTTGTATCTGTTGTGTATTCAGTTTGTATTGTTGTGGTTGAAGCTGAAGTAGTCGTTGACAGGAAGGACGTTGTAACAGATAATTTTATGAGCTATGCTTAGGTCGTGCTGAAGGCAACGTAGTTCTAAGCTTTCTAAGCCCAGGATTTCAAGTCTGGTTGCGTAAGGTATTCTGTTGCGAGTAGAGGAGTGGAGGACTCTTCTCGTAAAGTATCTCTGGACACTTTCTAACATATTTATGTCCGATATGCGGTGTGGGTTCCAGACAGATGAGCTGTATTCAAGGATTGGTCTGGCAAATGTTTTGTATGCTCTGCTTAGTAGTGTGATATTACCGGAGAAGAAGCTATGTAAGATTAGGTTAACAACTCTTGAAGCCTTTTTGGTGATGTTGTTGCAGTGGGCTTTGGCACTTAGGTCATTTGATATGAGTATTCCAAGGTCTTTGACAGAGTGAGGGTCGTCTGCAAGGTCTTGTCCGTTCAGCTTGTATTTGGTGTTAAATCCACCCTCAGCTATTCCATTCCCAAAAGACTGTTGGAGATACCGGTGGTCCTTGACTTACAACACTTCATTTAGTGACCGTTCGAAGTTACAGCTGAAAAAAAAGCGACTTAGGTCCATTTTTCACACCTGTGACCGTTACAGCATCCCCAGGAGCGTGTGATCAAAATTCAGACGCTTGGCAACTGACTTATACTTACGACGGTTGCAGTGTCCCGGGGTCATGTGATCCCCATTTGCCACCTTCTAACAAGCAAAGTCAATGGGGAAGCCTGATTCACTTCACAACCGTGTTACTAGCCGAGGTGGCGCAGTGGTTAAATGCAGCTACTGCAGGCTACTCCAGCTGACTGCTAGTTCAGCAGTTCAGCTGTTCAAATCTCACCAGGCTCAAGGTTGACTCAGCCTTCCATCCTTCTGAGGTGGGTAAAATGAGGACCCAGATTGTTGGGGGCAATATGCTGAACTCTGTAAACCGCTTAGAGAGGCTGTAAAGCACTATGAAGCGGTATATAAGTCTAAGTGCTATTGCTATTGCTACTAATTGAACAACTGCAGGGGTATTCACTTAACAACGGTGACAAGAAAGGTCGTAAAACGGGGCAACACTCACTGAACAAACGTCTCGCTTAGCAACAGAAATGTTGGGTTCAATTGTAGTCGTACGTCGAGGACTACCTGTAGAACCATCTCCATATTCTGACAAGCACTAATTTTAGCACGCTTCAGCCCTCTCAGCATATCAGGTTTGGAAGGCCAGTGGGGAAAAAAAGTTCCTTATGAGATGAACAAGGGGCTATTGAAACTGCAAGAACTGGATATGTCTAGTCTAATGAAGAGAAGGATTAGGAATGACATGATAGCAGTCTACCAGGAGTTGAGGGGCTGTCATGGAGATGGACCTATTCTTCAAAGCCCCTGAAGGCAGGACAAGAAGCAATGGGTGAAAACTTACCAAGGAGAGAAGCAACCTAGAATTAAGGAGAAATTTCCTGACAGTGAAACAATTAACCAGTGAAACAGCTTGCCCCCAGAAATTGTGGGTGCTCCATCACAGGAGGCTTTCAAGAAGACACTGGACATCCATTTCTCTGAAATGGTAACAGGTTCTTCTGCCTGAGCAGGGGGTTGGACTAGAAGACCTCCAAGGTCCCTTCCAGCTCTGTTGTTCTGTGTTCTGAAACCGTTGGTCATCTACATTTTCTAACAGGTTTCTCAACCTTAGGAGTTTTAAGAGGAATGGACTTCAAGTCCCATAATCCTACCAGGCCATTTTCCCACCACCACCACTCAGTGCCAGTTACTGGAAAGTAATGGGCAGTTGTTGGTTTTGTCTTCCGCCAGAGGCCAGAGGTCTTCCCAAAGGCCTTTGGGATTAAATTAATTAAATTAATATATCAAGAGTAGAGTGACGAATGCACATATATCCACATACAG
>JALIGW010000018.1:13493714-13553714 GCA_023053685.1 Diadophis punctatus similis
TCACCAGACTCTTTAAGGTTCACAGATTAACAGAGTTGGAAGGGACCTTGTAGGTCATCCAGTCCAACCCCCCCGCCCAAGCAGGACACCCCTACACCATTTCTGACAGATGGCAGTCCAGTCTCTTCTTTTTTTTTTTTTTTTTTTATTGAAAAGTTTTACAAGTACAAAGTACATACAGTTTTTGTCTTTTCTACCCCCCCATCCACCCTCTACCCTTCTCCCCTCCCTCACCCTCCCCCCTCCCCCCTTCCAGACTTCCCAGAGAAAAACACAAGGTATAAATTCAATACAAAAAGTATAAAATTACCTAATACTAAAACAGATTGTTAATTCAAAAATATCTTATCCTTTCTTAACTCTTTGTTATACATAAGCTTGAAAGTATAATCTATTATTTCTTCAAACAGCAAACAAAATATGCTATTTAAATTATATTAATCTGAAACTTTTTCTGAATATATTCCGTCCACTTACTCCATTCCAACACATATTTTTCATTAGAATGGTCCTTAAGATAAGATGAAACCTTAGCCATTTCGGCCAGATGTGTCACTTTCAATGTCCATTCTTCAATTGTAGGTATATCTTCCTTCTTCCAATATTGTGCCACCAACAATCTGGCAGCCGTTATAAAATTCAAAATCAGCTTAGTCTCTATAGGTGTACAATCCGTTGTTATTCCCAGTAGAAAGAACTGTGGTGTAAATTTAATTTTTTTCTTTAAAATATTTTGTATAATCCACCAGATTTTTATCCAGAAAGCCTTAATTTTTTTACAAGTCCACCATACATGGAAATATGTAGCATCATCACATTCACATCTCCAGCATTTAGGCTGTAAGTTAGGATACATACATGCCAATTTTTTTGGGTCTAAATGCCATCTGTAAAACATTTTATAAAAATTTTCCCTCAAATTTTGAGCCTGCGTAAATTTAACATTTATAACCCATATCTTTTCCCATATGTCCATCGTTATAGGTTCTCCAAAGTTTTGAGCCCATTTTATCATACAATCTTTAACCAATTCCGATTCTGAATCCAGTTCCAATAAAATATTATATAATCTTTTTATATGCATTGGACCATTATCTTTAATTTGTACAATCAAGTTTTCTTCATTTTGCACAATACCAATTTTTCTATCATCGCTCCATCTGGCCTGTAACTGTCTATATTGGAACCAGGTCCTAACTATTCCTTCCTCTTTTAATTTCTCAAATGATTTTAGTTGAGATAGTGTTCCATCTTCAATGAGAAGTTCTTTATATGTAACCTTATCTATGTTTTGTTCCAAGTTTATATTTTCTATCGCGTGTCTAGGTACCGTCCACCAAGGTATTTTATCATTTAGCTTACATTGGTACTTTTTCCAGACACGCAATAAAGCATTTCTCAATATATGACTCTTAAAAACTTTGTCTATCTTTTTATCATATATTAAATAGGCATGCCACCCATAGAGCAAACCATATCCCTCAATATTTAATACACTTTCTTCCGTTAAGTTAATCCAATCTGTAATTGCTGCGAGAGCTGCTGCTTCATAATACAATTTTAAGTTTGGCATTTTTAAGCCCCCTCTTTCACGTATATCCTGCATTATCTTCTGATTTACCCGCGGCTTCTTCCCTGCCCAAATGAATTTATTTATACCCTTCTGCCACTCCCTTAAGGTTCCGTCTTTTTTAAGTATTGGTATCATTTGAAAAAGGAATAGAAACCTTGGTAAAACATTCATTTTAACAGCAGCTATCCTTCCCAACAGTGACAATTGCAGTTTTTCCCAATTTTCCATATCTTTCTGTATTTTTAACCATAATGGTTCATAATTATATTGGTATAGTTTTGTATTTGTGGACATAATATAAACCCCTAAATATTTGATCTTTTGAACTACTTCAAAACCTGTTACCTTTTCTATTTCTTCTTTTTGACTTCTTGTCACATTTTTAACTATTATTTTTGTTTTGGCTATATTTATCTTAAAACCAGATACTTGTCCATATAAGTTAATTATATCCATCAAAATTTTAATAGATTGTAGTGGTTGGGTCAGAGTAACGACCAGGTCATCCGCAAAAGCTCGTAACTTATATTCTTCCTGTCTGATCTTAATCCCCTTTATTGTGTCAAGTTCTCTTATTTTGCTGAGTAATATTTCCAAACTCAAGATAAACAACAAAGGAGATAAAGGACATCCTTGTCTTGTTCCTTTTTCTATATTAAAATTATCTGTTAACCCACCATTGATTATTATTTGCGCTGTTTGTTTTTGGTATATTGCCTGAATAGATTGTACAAAATAATCTCCAAGTTGTAATTTTTCTATTAACTTTAATAAAAATCGCCAATTCAATCTATCAAAGGCTTTCTCAGCATCCAAAAATATCAATGTTGCAGGGACCTGGTTGTTCTTTCCCAAATACTCTAATAAATTAACAACTTGTCTAACATTAGTTTTCATTTGTCTACCTGTTATAAACCCAGTTTGATCGTGATGTATTGTCTGTTGTAAGACTATCATTAGTCTATTTGCTAAAATTTTTGCAAAAATTTTATAGTCTAAGTTTAGAAGTGAAATCGGCCTGTAATTTTTTGGGTCTGTAAGATCTTGACCCTCTTTTGGGATCAGAGAGATAAAAGCAGTTTTCCAAGATGGAGGTACAATGCCTCCCTTTTGGATATAGTTAAACAAATCTTTAAGTGGTTCCACCATTTCCTCCTGCAATTTTTTATAATAAACAGCGGTTAATCCATCTGTCCCCGGGGCCTTGCCCACTTTTAATTGTTTAATTGCCAATGCAATCTCTTCTGAAGTTATCAATTGATTTAAAGTATCCCTCTGAATCTCAGTAAGTGTATGAATATTTTGTTGCTGTAAGTACCTATCTATCTCTTCTTCCCTTACTTTATCCCCACTATATAATCCTGAGTAGAAATCTAAGAATGATTTTTTGATGAATTCTTGTTCATAAGTTTCTTTACCCTTATATCTAATTTTTTCAATAGTTCTTGATTTTTGCTTCTTTCTTAACATGTATGCCAGCCACCGCCCTGGTTTGTTTGCGTTGCTAAAAATATTAAATTTTGCATACTGTAAATTGGTTGCAACTTGGTCTGTCATTAACATGTTAAATTGACCCCTTAATAAGTTAATTACCTCTTTAATTTTCCTATCCAATGGATTAGAAATTAAGGCCCTTTCCTGTCGTTTGATCTCTTCTTCCAATTCTTTCCTCTTTTCCTCTTTTTTTCTTCTAAATTTATTATTCAGATAGATCAAAATACCTCTCATATAAGCTTTACTGGCATCCCAAACCATTTCCAAAGATGTGCCCTTCTGCATATTATTAACAAAAAATTCTTTCATTAATTTTTTACATTCCCTCACATTATTCTCATATCTAAATAAATTATCATTTAACCTCCATGACCTTCTGGGTCCATTGTTATCTTGCAATTCCAGCCAGACCGGACTATGATCCGTTAATACTCTTGAACATATCTTCGTCTTCTTTACCCTAGAAAAAATCTTCTTGAAAGCTTCCAGGGATGAAGCTCCCACAACTTCTGAAGGCAACTTCTGTTCCATGGGTTGATTGTTCTCACTTAGAAAGAAGAAGAAATTTCCTGACGGTGAGGACAATTATTCAGTGGAACGACTTGCCTCCAGAAGTTGTGGGTGCTCCAACATTGGAAGTTTTTTAAAAAGTGATTGGGCAGCCATTTGTCTTGTATAGGCCAGGGTCTCCTGCCTGAGCAGAGGGTTGGACTAGAAGACCTCCAAGGTCCCTTCCAACTCTGTTCACTTCTGTTATTAATATATTTTTTAAACAATGGTGCTTTTCCTCGTACGCACTAAAGGGAAGAAGTAAGGGCTTGTTGGAGTCAGCGAGAGAAATAATAGGCGCAGTGAGAAGCCCTGACACATCCTGATGATGATAGAAACAAGATATTTGATGAAGTTTCTAGCAGGTGCGGTTGTCACCCTGGGATGTGATTCATCCACGCTTTCGTCTTGGGACCGCGGTGACTTGACACGGATTTAATAGGACTTCAGCAGCCCGGGCTGCATTTTGAACCACAATGCCGATGTGAAAATAGATTTGACACCCTTTAAAACGAGAACACATTGTTACACAGCTGGGTTTTTTTCTCTCCTTTCATTTTTCCCCCCCATCACGTAGGATGAAAGTAAGTTGCCGGTTTGCCCCGATGATGATTTAAGAGTTCAAGAGAAATAGACAAATGGATTATATGGACATATAGATTCTGGTCGGCACTCTATCAGGCGGAGGAAAGTTGAGAAACTATGGCTTGTTTGATTATTGGGTGATACCCCAGGAGTCAGGCAGCATCACGACTGTATAATGGCTCAGATGTAGCTCCTTGGGATGCAAGCAGGATCCCAAAGTTGACGGAGCTAAAATGATATTTATCCTTCTTCACACGAGCTGGAATTTTATACCTCGATTCACAAAGGGAAATGATAAATAGATTAAACCTCAGCAGATGGCTGATTCACACTTTTCCCTCGCAGCACACCTCTACCTAATAGAGATTTTGAAAAGATTCTCCCCTCGCTCGGTTTCACAGCTAGAATCAATTTAGCAGATCAGGACAATGTGTGAGAAACTAATAAGCTTTGTTCCTTTATAAAGCCTCCCTTGCGTCATCCTGCCCAGTTTCCCATTCCCCGAATTTCTCACCTTGACCCAGATGGTGGTTTCTGGGATTGAGGGGAAAAAAAAGAATCTGATGTTAATTAGCATTTCTGCAAAGCGGGAACGCAGCCTGATTATTGAAATAAATGAACATGAAAGCATTTGAAAGGAAGACAGTAAAGCCCTATTTGAAAAATGCCGTATCGTGTATATCTACACACACACACACACACACATACAGACACAGACACACTTTGTTGGTTCATTCATTCTTCAAGCAAAAGAAATCCCTTGGTGGGGTAAGGATGAAATGTACCTTCAAAAAGGCAACTTAGATATTTAAGGCAAAAAAACTATTCAGAAGTGATAACTAAGAGAGATCTCGCACCTTTGTTAAGATGACAGACACAACAAGAAGTTCCCGAGTTCAACAAGATTCCCCCACCAGAGTGGGATGTCCGGTGAGCAAACAGATCCAGGAGTTTAGGATTTCAAGTAGAAGAGACTATTTGTAGCTCAGAGTTGAACTCTATTTATTTATTTTATTTTATTTATTTATTTGTGAGATTTATATACCGCCTCACAGTGCAAGCACTCTCTAAGCGGTTTACACCATTAAGCAATGTATATATTTACATTGCCCCCAACAATCTGGGTCCTCATTTTACTAACCTCGGAAGGATGGAAGGCTGAGTCAACCTTGAGCCGATGAGATTTGAACCGCTGACCTGCGGATCACAGTCAGCTAAAGTGGCCTGCAGTACTGCCTCTAACCGCTGCGCCACCTCGGCTCTAGGGTCCTTGGTGCTTTCTGAGCTGGGCTGTT
The DNA here is from genome assembly GCA_023053685.1 of Diadophis punctatus similis. Classification (NCBI taxonomy): domain Eukaryota; kingdom Metazoa; phylum Chordata; class Lepidosauria; order Squamata; family Dipsadidae; genus Diadophis; species Diadophis punctatus. Next base: position 13,499,211 of record JALIGW010000018.1, read on the forward strand.
TGCTTTAGAAGTTTCATGACCCAACTAGGTAACATCATCAGTGCTAGAAGGAGATGGGGTTGGCAGAGTGGAGGAAGAGAAGTAGAAGGAGGAGGAGAAAAGATGAGAAAGGAGGAGGAGGAGGAGGAGGAGGAGGAGGAGGAGGAGGAGGACTGTGGGGGCCTTGGTGCTCTCTGAGTTGGTTGTTTACTTGCAGACGTTTCATGACCCAACTAGGTAACATCATCAGTGTAGAAGGGAGTGGGGGGTTTGTGGAGTGGAGGAGAAGGAGAAGGAGAAGGAGAAGGAAAAGGGCAAGGGGAGGTGGAGGAAGAAGAGGAGGGACTGTAGGGTCCTTGGTGCTCTCTGAGCTTAGTTGTTTTTGTGCAGACGTTTCATGACCCAACTAGGTAGCATCATCAGTGCTAGAAGGCTCAGCTGCTTCTTATCTGACCAAGCTACTGCATATAAATAGGCAGCAAAACCTGCACTCCCTTACACTGACAACATTACCTAGTTGGAAGATGAAACATCTGCAAGCAAACCACCAAGCTGAGAGAACACCCAAAATCCACAGTTCAGGATTTCATTAGTTTAAGTCCCAGTTGCTTATTCTGCAATCAAAGTTCAAGGAACGGATAGATTGATGCATTAACCCATGTATATGGCCATCTTGCAGATGTGACTCTGGACAGCTAACCACCCATTTAAAAAACACTGTCAACAAAGCATTAAAAACTTACAATGGTGGCCAAAAGCACACCCAATAAACACTCAGCAGAACAATAGTTTGCTGCCAGACTCCCTTAGGTTATACAAACGCTGTGTACCAACAAAACGATGCATCATTTAGGGTGGCATTGTTTAATTTTTACAGCCTGCTGTTTAGCTAGGAATTAAGTTGGTTTCCCCTTGTTAACGCCTTCAGCTATCCATTTTGTCAGGTTTTCAAGCTGGCAAATGTTTGTCCTTCAAAGAGGGACTTATATACTGTATATCGCATAACTCAGGGTTTGCCCATAAATTGCTTTGACTGGTGTCTTGCCAAAGCTGAGTAACTTTAATACCAGCTAACCCTCCATTTGATTGTAATCTCTTTTATGTCCTCCACGGATGGTTCTTTTCCACTGCGACTCCAGTTTTTCCAAGTTGGAGTGTTGGACAATAATCTTCGCAGTCACACTCTGGATGGTCATACGATCTAACTTTCCATCCGTTACTTCTTGTCCTGCCCTCAGGTGCTTTAGAGAATAGCAGCAGAGGGTAGACAAGAAGTAATGGATGGAAGCTTATCAAGAGAGAGAGCCAACCTAGAGCTAAGGAGAAATTTCTTCACAGTGAGAACAATCAATCAGTGTCTGTCTGTCTGTCTGTCTGTCTGTCTGTCTGTCTGTCTGTCTGTCTGTCTGTCTGTCTGTCTGTCTGTCTCTCTCTCTCTCTCTCTCTCTCTCTCTCTCTCTCGTCTCTCTCTGTTTTCTCTTTCTCTTTCTCTTTCTCTTTCTCTTTCTCTATCTTTCTGTCTGTCTGTCTGTCTGTCTGTCTGTCTGTCTGTCTCTCTTTCTCTCTCTCTTTCTCTCTCTCTCTCTCTCTCTCTCTCTCTCTCTCTCTCGTCTCTCTCTGTTTTCTCTTTCTCTTTCTCTTTCTCTTTCTCTTTCTCTTTCTCTTTCTCTTTCTCTTTCTCTTTCTCTTTTTTATCTGTCTGTCTGTCTGTCTGTCTGTCTGTCTGTCTGTCTGTCTGTCTGTCTGTCTCTCTCTCTCTCTCTCTCTCTCTCTGTGTGTGTGTGTGTGTGTGTGTGTGTGTGTGTGTGTGTGTGTGTGTGTGTGTGTGTGTGTCTCCTGGTTAAACTTAGGTTGAGCTGAAATGCGTGGTGGAAACGTGAGCCCAGATCCTGGTCTCCCAATAACATTATTAGTCATGCAGAGCCGTGAATCAGAAGACCAAAAGGCCTTTGTAGCCATGATAGTTATGAAAAAGGAATTGTCATTGACATGTTCGGATTTGTACATGAAGCACTCTTTAGTTCTCTGCTCATTATGGAAGTGGCAGAAAAAGTCATCCCAGGTGCTTCTGAAGGCTTCGGTAAAGATAATAAAAGGAACAAAGCCAGCATCGATCCATTTCTCTCCCCAACTTTCAAGCGTTGTTTTGATGTTTAATCGGATGCGAAAGAAAAAGAGAATTAGATGATACATTTTGAATTTTCAATAGAGTCCTCTCGCAAAGAGCTCTCTTGGCCAATGGGATTTGGTTGTTCCCTCGGCACAATGCAAGGGAGTTTAGAGGAACGTAGTTGCTCATAGTTGCTTGATCCTCATTAGTTAAGCATTAAATTATGTCGCCTGCTTCTCTTCAGGCCTGGGAGCCATGTTGAGAGAGGGCAAAAGGAGAGCAAAGCAGAGATATTGCAAGGGCCAACTTTGTCCAGGCATCCATTTTCCTCTCCCAGGGACCAGCCTTTGAGAAGCCTACATCTGTTGGTCCTGAGAAGCATCCCACTCCAAAGCTGAAGATCCTTCTGTGGGTTTTCTAACCATGGTCAGATTTTTCCTCACTGAAACCATACATCCCTTTGTGTATCCTGCAAAAAAAGAGGCCAGCATGCTCCACTCTATAGCATTTTTCAGAACTTGACATGTAGGAGAAGAACAGGCCGAGGCTGGAGGTGGAGTCAAGCAAGTAATCAGCTTAGAGTCCTTACGTTCTCACATACGGTCTAAATTCAACCTCTCTTGAATTCCGTTGACTCTTAGCGCCAATTTAGTGCTGTTAGTTGACTAGATTCTTGTACACAGGCATGAGCAATAAATAAACTTAACTGGAACTCTGGGTGTGGTACCGATTCTTCACACCTGACACCGTGGCAGGAAATAGAGTAGTCCTTCTGATGCTTCCCAAAATGCTATGGATTATGCAACTCCCCCAGCTGGAGCTGTTGAGAGTTGAACAAGACTTAGACATAAAGCCATCATCAACTCAATGCATCCTAGGACAACACACAATCACACCAAATCCCAACAGCAGGGGGAAAAGAGCCACCCCAAAAAACCTCCCAAGTCCCAGAAGCCCCTAGACCAGTGGTTCTCAACCTTCCTAATACCGCGACCCTTTAATACAGTTCCTCATGTTGTGGTGACCCCCCAACCATAAAATAATAACATTATTAGGAAACTCGGGTGGGTTCTAACTTACCTCGCTGCCGGTTTGCTTCCTCCTGCACTGCGTGGCAGCGCCTCATGGGCGCGTGCTCTTTGCGTTTGCACGCATGCGCAATGCCAATTTTTAAAAAAAAAATCAAAAAAAGAGAAGCCAAAAACAAGATGGTGACGCATGCGCACTGCTGAAAATTCGGGTTCTGCGCATGCTCAGAAGTTCCCATGGTACAGATTTTTTTTTTGCAGTAGTCTATTTGCATGTGGGTGGACCCGCCTGGAGATGGATAGAGGAGCGGTGTCTCGGTTCCTAAGACCATCGTAAATATGTGTTTCCCGATGGTCTTAGGCGACCCCTGTGAAAGGGTCGTTCGACCCCCAAAGGGGTCGCGACCCACAGGTTGAGAACCGCTGCCCTAGATGAATGCAATGCTGCAATGGATTTCTACGCAGACTGTTTTTTCCCCAACCAGAAAAAGGCAGAATAACCAAGAAAATAGACTCCCTTTATTCCCAGAGTGACAGAATGGATTTGTGGAAATGTCAGAATTCATTGAAATGGCAAAGCTGACCTATTTGGTCAGAGCGGGGAAAAACTTTTCTAAAAGAGAAGGACTTATTGTTGAAAGAAAGAAGAAGAAAAAAATCTTCAACCCCACAACCCCACAAGACTTGTGTCACATCTGGGGTGCCATCAGGGGTTTTTCACCCTGGAGAGGGTTAGTGGGTTTTAAGAGAAGGTCCTACCTCCACCCTGTTGTATACAGGTAGTCCTCAACCTACAACCACAGTTGAGCCCAAAATTTATGTTGCTAAGTGAGTCATTTGTTAAGTGAATTTTGCTCCCATTTTACAACTTTTCTTGCCAAGTTTGTTAAGTGAATCCCTGCAGGTTTGTTAAGTGAATCCTTGACTTACAACAGTTCACTTAGTGACCGTTCAGAGTTACAACGACACTGGAAAAAAAGTGACAATTTTTCACACTTACAACCACTGCAGCCTCCCCGACGGTCACGTGATCAAAATTCGGACGCTTGGAACCGGTTCCTATTTATGACGGTTGCAGTGTTCCCGGGCTCATGTGTTCTGCTTTTGTGACCTCCTGACAAGCAGAGTCCACGGGGAGTCGTCCAGATTCACTTAACAACCCTGTGACTAACTGAACAAAGGCAACGATTCGCTTAACAACCGTGGCAAGAAAAGTGGGGCAGGCTCACTTCACAAAGGTCTCACTTAGCAACATAAATTTTAGGCTTAGTTGTGGTCGTAACCCGAGGACCACCTGTCCTCCACTCTATGGGGAGAGGCCGCGACCTGCTCTCGACATGCCGCTAATTATGTCTTATTTCTGTCTCGTTTTTGCCTGTAATATTTCCCGCACGCGTAGGGAGCCGATAAACGTGACTGATGACCACGGGCGGGCGTGAATAATGAAGTTTTGCCCAGGTGGATGAAAGAAAGAAAAATAAAAATAGCAGGCAGCTCTTTTGCCATTCTCTTTGGTTCTCATTTGCTTCTGAGAACAAGTTTTCCCTCTGTTATTTATTTTTTTCCCCTTTTCTTTTTCCTTGCCAATCATTAATTTACTCGAAAGCTGCCGATGGAAAACGTAAATGGCACAAAGTTTTATCCGCTGCCTCTACTTTTTTTTTTTTACATTTCCATAAAATGCAGCGAATTCGAAGTACAGGCAGTCCGCGACTTACGACTAATTGTGGTCGTAAGTCGAGGACTCCCTGTCTAGCAGTCACCGTTTAATAAGCAGAAGCCTCCGAGTTAAACTCGGCAGCAACCTTTTAATGCAAGGCTAATAATGAAGAAAAACAGATGATTTGTGGGTGGTGGATGATACAGCAGCACTTAACACGCTTCAGCAACAAAGCTGACACCATCAATCATGTATTTATTTATTTTTTTAATTCAAGAGGATGGAGTTGTCCTGGCACAACTGTTAAAAAGTTGCCTTCCTAGATTGCTGACTCCCCCCCACCGTCCAAACAAAAATTAATCACTGCTTTTCTCAAACTTTTCCTCTTTTGTGTTAGCTTCCTAACTTTGATATAAAGTTTGTCTTTTAATTATAAAAGAAAAAGAGTAGGGGGCTGGCCTAAGGCAGAGAGAAGTGTCACAAATCCAGATAGATATTTCAGGAAACAAAACACAAGTACATTAAAAGTTTTAACATTTGAGTAGCAAAATGTCCCCCGCTCGGTCTTGTGTGGACTGCACAATTCTATTCTGTTCCTTCTCTTTTACCAATAAGATTGTGTGTGAGAGAAAAATAAATAGCAGGATGCTGTCAGATCCATGCGCTGTTTTCAGCGAGCAGAGAAGGAAATTGATGAAAATCTTTGAAAAATAGATGTGTGAGCAGTTTTTTTTAACCTTCTGGTGAAATTCTTGCAGATTTGAATGGAAATAACCTGGAGGGGAAAAATAAAACCCTCGATCCTCTTTCATTTTCTTAATGCTTTAATTCAGATTCAAGACATGCAGCAATGGGAGGAGAATGGAAGGAGAATTTTGATTATGGTAGAAAGCCTCTCTCTCTCTCTCTCTCTCTCTCTCTCTCTCTCTCTCTCTCTCTCTCTCTCTCTCTCTCTCTCTCTCTCTTTCTCTCTCTGACTTCCTCTCTTTATCTCACTGTCTTTCTGTCTCTTTCTATCTCTGTCTCTCTCTTCCTCTCCCTCTCTCTCTCTTTCTATCTGTCTCTCTCTTTCTCTCTGTCTTTCTCTACCTTTCTGTCTGTCTGTCTCTCTCTCTTTTCCTCTCTTTCTTTTTCTCTATCTTTCTGTCTCTTTCTCTCTCTCTTTCTTTCTCTCTCTCTCTCACTCTCGTCTCTCTTTCTCTTTCTCTCTTTCTCTGTCTGTCTTTCTCTGTCTGTCTGTCTGTCCGTCTCTCTCTCTGTCTCTCTCTCTTTCTCTACCTTTCTGTCTCTCTCTTCCTCTCTTTCTCTTTCTCTATCTTTCTGTCTCTCTCTTTCTCTTTCTCTCTCTCTCACTCTCTTTCTCTCTCTCTCTCTCTCTTTCTCTCTCTGACTTCCTCTCTTTATCTCACTGTCTTTCTGTCTCTTTCTATCTCTGTCTCTCTCTTCCTCTCCCTCTCTCTATCTGTCTCTCTCTTTCTCTCTGTCTTTCTCTACCTTTCTGTCTGTCTCTCTCTCTCTTCCTCTCTTTCTTTTTCTCTATCTTTCTGTCTCTTTCTCTCTCTCTTTCTTTCTTTCTCTCTCTCACTCTCTTGTCTCTCTTTCTCTTTCTCTCTTTCTCTGTCTGTCTGTCTGTCCGTCTCTCTCTCTCCGTCTCTCTCTCTTTCTTTCTCTACCTTCCTGTCTGTCTGTCTGTCTGTCTGTCTGTCTGTCTGTCTGTCTGTCTGTCTGTCTGTCTGTCTCTCTCTCTCTCTCCTTTGTCAAACGAAATAGCTGCTCTTGGGTGAATTAACAGATCAGCCATGGTTGGAATATTTTCCCTCCCCCTCTTCGCTCTGTTTTTCAGAACTCAGAGAGACTTCTCGGCCTTGGGAATGAGATAACCAAAAGGTTGTGTTTCCATTTTCAGCTTTCTGATCTGAGCGGACGCTTTCTCATCCGTTTGAGAGGCAGAAGGCTACAAACCCAATTGCAAAGATTGTTGTCGCCTCGGAGGAATGGTTTCTCTTTCTGATTAAAATCCTGGGCTGGGCTGGGCTAGGAGCTAGGATGAAGGCACCTCCAAATCCTTCCATTTCCCTTCTTGACTTAACTGGGCTTCTGCATTGCACCCAATTTAATTTTGTTGCAGGCAATGGCTCAGCATCTCCTTTGTTTCCAGAAGCTCCTTGTATTATTAATTGAGCAGTCTGGCATTATTTCCGCTCCATCCACAAGTCATGATCCCCTCTTTATTCCTTCTAGTGACGCCCACCTGTATGTCCAGGGAGGCCTCTAAAACATTCCTGGGACCCACATCTCAAATCAAAATTGATTGAATCACAGTCAAGGAAAGCCAGCAAAATAGGAATAAAAAACTAAAAACCAAACTGTTTAGAAAGGATGGCCAAACACAAGACCGTGCAATCGAGCGGAACTCTTTTATTACGGTCATAGATCAGAAAACAATACAAGTCAAATCAACTCTAAAAGAATTAAGATTTAAAAAGCCGAGAAAGGGAGAATTTCATAAAATAAAGAAACCATATGAAACCTAAGATGACATAGAAATTAAGTATTAAATAAATGCAATAAAATAAGTGGAGAGGAGAAATTTTTGTAGTGTCATCGTTTCATGATTAGGCTACTTTATGCCTTCAGCTAGAAGTTTAATGCAGATCGTCCTTGACTTATGGCCACAATTGAACCCAAAATTTCCGTTGCTGGTGTTAAGAGGATTTTACAACCTTTCTTGCCAGAGTTGTGGTGAACCACTGCAGTTGTTAAATTACGAGCCCAGTTGTTAAGTACATCTGGTCTCCCCATTGACTTTGCTTGTCAGAAGGTCGCAAAAAAGAAACGCACAACTCCAGGAACATTACCACTGTCATAAATACATGCCAGTTGCCAAGCATCTGAATTTTGATCACTTGATCTTGGCAACACTGGAACAATCGTAAGTGTGAAAAATGGCCATAAGTCCCTTCCTTTTTTCAGTGCTGTTGTAACTTTGAACGGTCACTGCAGAATAGAATAGAATAACAGAGTTGGAAGGGACCTTGGAGGTCTTCTAGTCCAACCCCCAGCCCAGGCAGGAAACCCTACACTGCTTGAGTGTAGATAGGAGCTGAGATAGCGCAGTGGTTAAAAGCAGCATTACGACCTTCAGCTGATTGCTAGTTCAGCAGTCCAGCTGTTCAAATCTCACTAGGCTCAAGGTTGACTCAGCCTTCCATCCTTCCGAGGTGGGTAAAATGAGGACCCAGATTGTTGGGGGCAATATGCTGAACTCTGTAAACCGCTTAGAGAGGGCTGGAAAGCACTATGAAGCGGTATATAAGTAAAGTGCTATAGTGCTATAGTGCTTCAGACAAATGGTTATCCAACATCTTCTTAAAAACTTCCAGTGTTGGAGCATTCACAACTTCTGGAGGCAAGTTGTTCCACTGGTTAATTGTTCTAACTGTCAGGAAATTTCTCCTTAGTTCTAAGTTACTTCTGTCTTTATTTATTTATTTATTTATTTATTTATTTATTTATTTATTTATTTATTTATTTATTTATTTGTGAGATTTATATACCGCCTCACAGTGCAAGCACTCTCTAAGCGGTTTACACCATTAAGCAATGAATATATTTACATTGCCCCCAACAATCTGGGTCCTCATTTTACTGACCTCGGAAGGATGGAAGGCTGAGTCAACCTTGAGCCGGTGAGATTTGAACCGCTGACCTGCGGATCACAGTCAGCTAAAGTGGCCTGCAGTACTGCCTCTAACCACTGCGCCACCTCGGCTCATTGTTTTGTTTCCACCCGTTGCTTCTTCTCCTGCCCTCAGGTGCTTTGGAGAATAGCTTGACTCCCTCTTCTTTGGGGCAACCCCTGAGATATTGGAAGACTGCTATCATGTTACCCCTAGTCGAGGACTATTCCTTTTGCCTGGACTACCTCGCAAGGCTGACAGTTATCAACGCCGATGGTTTTCCTGACCGACTTTATCAGATGCATCCAAGTTCGTGATGGGATGACATCACCGGAAGGGTGGCGAGGCATTCTTTACTCCCCTTTTAAAGAAAGATTGGCAAAGGTTTGGATGTCTCTCTTCTTCAAAATAAATGAAACACATCCAATCTCTCGGAAGCGCTGCCCCTTTGGCCACTGAACTTGAATGGGACTTGCCCTGGAGGAATTTTGAATTTGCAAAAACTGGGACCCGGAGGGGAATCTGAACAGCAGAATCCCTAAGCAACAAACGCGGAACGTAAGTGACAAGCTTCATGCAAATTAAATGCAGCTTCCGAGCTCTCTGGGAATTTCCCTCAAACGCTGTTAATGCGGGAGCACTTTTGATTTGAAATAGGATGATTCAGTGATATATCTCGCAGTTTCTGGAAGTATTCCACTACGCCGTGTTTTAACTGATGGGTTAGCGTGAGGGATCAAAGCAGAATGCAGCATCCTTCTTCCCTCATAGTCACACACAAATAAAACAAATAAAGGAAAGGAAAAAAGATTAATGATAGCTCCCCATTTGGGCAAAAAAAAAAAGCCAGTGTTCATTTCGGGAACAGATATTAAATTATAGCTTTTATTATCCTGTTTAGATTTATACTAGCGTAACCTCCCTCCCACATCTGTAGCAGAATAGTAGCAACATAATTTTTCCTCTCTCTCTCTGTCTCTCACATACACACACACTCTCTATCTCCCCTGCAGGGTTTTTCCCCAATCCTGTTTTCTTTAAGAATGTTTTTGCTCTCCTGTTTTATAGAGTCATTTTCTTATTGTCAAAAAGCAGGTTCCTTACTGATGTGGTGAATGATGTGTTGGCCTGGGTGTGCATGATAGCAAAATCTAACTTCTTTTTTGAACTTTGCATTCAAGAAAAATGGTTAAAATTCTTCTTTTTCTTTTTCTTTTTCTTTTTCTTTTTCTTTTCCTTCTTCTTTTCCTTCTTCTTTTCCTCCTCCTCCTCCTCCTCCTCCTCCTCCTCCTCCTCCTCCTCCTCCTCCTCTTCCTCCTCCTCCCTCCTCCCCTCCCTCCTCCCTCCTGCCACCTCCTCTTCCTCCTTCTCCTTCTCCTTCTTCTCCTCCTCCTCCTCCTCCCTCCTCCTCCTCCTCCCTCCTCCCTCCCTCCTCCCTCCTGCCACCTCCTCTTCCTCCTCCTCCTCCTCCTCCTCCTCCTCCTCCTCCTCCTCCTCCTCCTCCTCCTCCTCCTCCTCTCTTCTTCTTCTTCTTCTTCTTCTTCTTCTTCTTCTTCTTCTTCTTCTTCTTCTTCTTCTTCTTCTTCTTCTTCTTCTTCTTCTTCTTCCTTCTCCTCCTCCTCCTCCTCCTCCTCTTCCTCCTCCTCCTCCACCACCACCACCACCACCACCACCACCTCCTTCCTCCTCCTCCTCCCCCCCTCCTCCTCCTCTAATATGAGAAAGAAGAATGGCACCTTACTTTATTACTGAGGGGGTCGCTAGGATTTGGAACATTTGGGATATAAACCTAGGTAAATCAATCGAGCCTAAAGCAAAATAATTCCTATATTTTCATAGCACCTAACATAATAATTCTTTCTCTCAACAATAATAACTTTCTTCATTGACTTGCTTTGGCAGTCACGCCAAAAATAAGGGCATTTAGCCTAGTGCCGCTGAACGTATTTTCTATGTTTGCAGCCATCTCTAAACATTAACTAATTATTCATGAAGCGTTTAATGAATCACATTATTCTCTACTTTTTGACTCCTACTGGCATCTCTCATTACAATAATTAAAACGGCTTTTCTTCGCCTGCTTGCAAGAACCCACCTGGGCTGCAACCAGCTGAAATGGTTTACTTGCAAAACTTGATCTATAAGTCTGTGGCAACGGCCTTTCCTGTTTAATGGGATGCACAGAACCAAAACGGACTTCCTTCCAAGGAGGATAAAGATCCTTAATGGTGTTCAGTGAACTGTCACCAGTCGCTGGTTGAGATGCAAATCAATGCATCCACACGAACGTTTAGCAACCCCTGGCCAAATCAAGGGTGCTTCACATTCGGCAGGAAGCTCTTCCCAGGTCCAATGTTCTATTTTGGGGCGCATTTCCTTAGGGGAGCTTCAGATATGATGCCTTGTCGTTCGAAGACGGGGCTAAAGCGAGACAAGCAATAGGTATCAGTGTGCCTTTAAAAAGATATCTGCCTGTTTGCCTCCCTCTTTAGCATCATGTTACCCTGTGAGGATTCTGTTCAGTTGATGTTCTCCATCCAGAAGAGAAGCGGTGGGTCCAATTCTCATCAAACATGCTTGGTGGAACTGGAGAATTGACGTGCAGCATATTATATAATATTAATAGGATATTATGTATTATCAGGCTAGAAACCAGAAGTCTAGCCCTGCCTTTGGCATGAAAGCCAGCTGGGTGACTTAGGGCCAGTCACCAGGAGACTGGGAGTTCTAGTCCTGCCTTAGGCATGAAAGCCAGCTGGGTGACTTAGGGCCAGTCACCAGGAGACTGGGAGTTCTAGTCCTGCCTTAGGCGTGAAAACCAGCTGGGTGACTTAGGGCCAGTCACCAGGAGACTGGGAGTTCTAGTCCTGCCTTTGGCATGAAAGCCAGCTGGGTGACTTAGGACCAGTCACCAGGAGACTGGGAGTTCTAGTCCTGCCTTAGGCGTGAAAGCCAGCTGGGTGACTTTGGGCCAATCACCAGGAGACGGGAAGTTCTAGTCCCGCCTTAGGCATGAAAGCCATCTGGGTGACTTTGGGCCAATCACCAGGAGACGGGAAGTTCTAGTCCCGCCTTAGGCATGAAAGCCATCTGGGTGACTTTGGGCCAATCACCAGGAGATGGGGAGTTCTAGTTCCACCTTAGGCATGAAAGCCAGCTGGGTGACTTAGGGCCAGTCACCAGGAGACTGGGAGTTCTAGTCCTGCCTTAGGCATGAAAGCCAGTCGGGTGACTTAGGGCCAGTCACCAGGAGAATGGGAGTTCTATTCTTGCTTTAGGCACAAATGCTGACTGTGTGACTTTGGACCACTCATTCTCTCTAAGCCCACCCTACCTCACAGGATTGTTGTTGTGGAGAAAAGAGGAGGAGAAACGAGTATTAGGTATGTTATTGGATGCATCTTATACTCCAGTCAACAGGTATACCTGTTCGCTCATCCTCATTTCTAACCCAATCTTATAATACCTGCTCAAAAGTAGATCTCAGTTTGCAGCCTCTTCTGGAAATAAACATCTATCACATAAAACATATTTGTAACTCAGGTTGAACTGTGGGGTCCTTGGTGCTCTCTGAGCTTGGTGGTTTTCTTGCAGACATTCCATTACCAAGCTAGGTAACATTATCAGTGCTGCAAAGGAGTGGCATTTGTGAAGACTTCCGGGGTGGAGCCACGAGCGGTAAGACAGAGCTGAACTGAGCTCTGCTCCCCCTTAACCCAACCCCACCACTTTCCCAAACCCTGGGGGCTTCCTTCCCAGAATTACCATCACTGGGGAAGTAGACGAAACATCAGAGACCCCAGTGAGCAACGTGGCGACTTCGCTCGTTGCGAAATCAGTGGTGTGTCAGCTTTCAGATTGGGAGGTGAGAGGACGTTGCCTCGTTAAGATGGCGGCGCCGAGGTGGAGGCGTTGAGGTTGGGACGGCTCAAATTAACAACGAGAGGAATAACGAAAGGAAAATTCAATCATAATACCAAACAACAAACAGAAACAGCAGAGGTGGAGAACAGGAGTGTTTCCCCCAGAGAACGGCTTCTGCGGGCGCCCCAGATCGCAAGAGGATATCATCCATAATCGCCCAAGACAGAGTGGGGCGTAAAGGAAGCACCTCCCGGCATGACTGTTTGTTGAGCAAAGAACGTGACTTTGGTCGGGAGTCGTGCTTGGATGAGCTGAGACTGGATGTGAACAGTAAGAGGACTGAAAGAGGAGCTGTATAATAAGAGTTAAAGCTAAAGGACACCCTAAAGGCTGGATATGACGTGGAATAGAGATCTCCGGTCGGACTGCCTGCCGAGGGGAGGGGTTGATTCGCCTAGCCAGCATTGTCGGCTTTGGCGATCCTCCCGGATGTTGCAGACGACGTTCCAGCTGGTTGGCCGAGCGTATCCGTCAGGTTGGGTTGCAGCGGTTCCTCGTTCTTTGACTGTGATGGTGGCGGTGGTGGCAGTAGCCTCTATTTGCGGAGCTGCCGCCGGCACAGCATTTTTTAATCCAGGATTAATCATCGTGGAGAGGACTTGGTTGACTGTTACCCCCCCCTCCCATGCATTCCTTCCTGCTGTTTTAATTATATCGAATACTACTTCCCCCACTGGCTTGAGATCTACGGTGAAGGAGAACTGGGAAGTTAAAGAGCAGGAAAGCCAATATCTGGGACGCTCTCTTTATAATCTTGCAGAGACTAGTAGGGGAAATTGTAATTTTATGACCACTACGCCCATTACGAAAACTTTTCTGAGCAGAGACTTTTTCCGCTTAGCCATTACATATACGGTCATTAAGTGTGCAAACAACTGGATCTGGTTGAGGACTATTAACCAGGCTGTTTCTCTATGTTTTTTTTTTTTTTTTTTTTTTTTTTTTTCCTGCACTAACTTTCGTTATTTTAAAGATTTTACCTTGGGGGTGATTGTTGGTTTGTATGTTTAAGACGGATGGTCAAGGAATGAGTGAGTCAGGGATTAAGATTCTGCCCCCCTCTGCTGAGTGTGGAAACAGAAGCGGAGGGGGGTTTGAGTCCGACCCCTGGCTTGATGTGAATGGAATGCATGGCCTGTCGGGAGAGAGGGAGACCAGTGGGGAAGGGGAGGGGATCTCTGGGGGGACAGGGAGTGGGAGCATTACGGTCATAACAGGGAGAGGCAGGTATGGCGGGAGCAGAGGGGTAGGCCGCTCTCGGAGAACGAGAACTCGCTGTTTACAAGCGATTCCTTGTTCTGGCCCCTCTGGTTTGGTTCCACCTAGCTCAACCCGAGTGCCTGGTAACCAGGGATGTCAGGGCCCTGGGCTCAAGCTGCTGCTGGTAAACGCCAGGTCGATTACCAACAAGGCCCCCCTTATCCGGGATTTAATCCTAGAAGAGGGGGCTGACCTGGCATGTATTACCGAGACCTGGCTGGGCCAGGAGGGGGGGGTGCCCCTTTCGGAGATATGCCCGGACGGGTTCTCGGTTCAGCATCAGCCGCGACCCCAGGGAAGGGGTGGAGGAGTGGCTATTATAGCTCGCCAGAATCTGTGTCCTCGAAGGAGCCCTGCCCCGGAGATTGTTGGGTGTGAGACTCTCCTTCTGAAGTTGGACCTAGGGGTTCAGGTGGGCCTTTTGCTAACGTACCTGCCTCCTAGCTGCGTAGCAAAGGCCCTGCCTGTTCTGCTCGAGGCGGTTGCAGGGCTGGCGATTGAGTTCCCCAGGTTGATGGTGCTGGGGGATTTTAATCTGCCATCGCCCGGCGAAGCCTCAGGGGCAGTCCAGGAGTTCATGGCTTCCATGACAACCATGGACCTGACCCAAGTAGTTCAGGGTCCGACTCATGAGGGTGGTCACACGCTTGACCTTGTGTTTCTCTCGGGGCAGTGGAGAGATGATCTGAGGCTGAGGGGTTTAGTCACAGTACCCTTGTCGTGGTCAGATCATTTCCTTCTGAGGTTGGATTTCATGGCACCACTCCCCCACCGCAAGGAGGCGGGACCGATTAAGTGGTTCCGCCCCAGGCGCCTAATGGAACCCGACGGATTCCAGAGGGAACTTGGGGAAATACCTGAATCCCTGGTACACAGTTCGTCCGAGTCTCTGGTTGCGGCCTGGAATCAGGCAGCAGCAGGGGCTCTGGATCGGATTGCGCCTTTGCGGCCTCTCCGTGGAAGTGGATCCAGGAGGGCTCCTTGGTTTACCGAGGAACTCCGGGAGATGAAGCGCCACAAGAGACGCCTAGAGCGACGATGGAGATCTAGTAAAGCTGAGTCTGACCGGACACTTTTAAGAACTTTCATTAAGTCTTACTTAGTGGCGATAAGGGCGGCAAAATGTTCGCATTTTTCCGCTCTTATTGCGTCCGCTGACTCCCGCCCAGCCGCCCTGTTTAGGGTGACCCGCACCCTTCTTGCTAAGGAGGAAGGCGGAGATCCCTTGCAGGGTAGAGCTGAGGAATTTTCTCGGTTTCTGGCGGATAAAGTCATTCAGATTCGGACAGACCTGGACTCCGATTGGGCAGTACAGGCCGAGATGACTGGGGCGAGTCTTAGTCCGGTTATATGGGATAGGTTTGAACCGGTGACTCCTGAGGATGTGGACAAGGCCATAGGAGCTATGAGCTCAGCCACTTGTTTATTGGACCCGTGTCCTTCCTGGTTGGTTTCGGCCACCAGGGAGGTTTCACGCGGCTGGCTCCAGGCGTTGGTCAACGCTTCTTTGAGAGAGGGGTCCGTCCCGCAGCCCTTAAAAGCTGCGGTGGTGAGGCCCCTCCTCAAGAAGCCTTCCCTGGACCCAGCGGATTTAAAGAACTTCCGTCCAGTCTCCAACCTTCCCTTCGCGGGGAAGGTTGTTGAGAAAGTGGTGGCACTCCAGCTCCTACGACTGTTGGATGACACTGATTTTCTGGATCCCTTTCAATCTGGCTTCAGGCGCGGTTACAGTACGGAAACGGCTTTGGTCACCCTGATGGATGATCTCTGGCGAGCCCGGGATGGGGGTTATTCCTCTATCCTGGTGCTACTTGACCTCTCAGCGGCCTTCGATACCATTGACCATGGTATCCTTCTGCGTCGTCTCGGAGAGGTGGGGGTGGGCGGCACTGTTTTGCAGTGGTTCTCCTCCTTCCTCTCTGACAGGACGCAGTCGGTGTTGACAGGGGGGCAGAGGTCGAGCCCTAGGCCCCTACTATGTGGGGTGCCACAGGGCTCGGTCCTCTCGCCCATCCTGTTTAATATCTACATGAAGCCGCTGGGTGAGATCATCCGACGACACGGGGTGAGGTATCAGCAATATGCTGATGATACCCAGTTGTACATCTCCACCCCGTCTCAATTTGGGGAAGCCGTAGACGTAATGGACCGCTGCCTGGCCGATGTTAGGGTCTGGATGGGGAAGAACCGGCTAAAGCTTAACCCTGACAAGACTGAGTGGCTGTGGATATTGCCTCCTAAGGACTCGACCAACTGTCCCTCCTTGATTCTTGGGGGGGAGAAATTAGCCCCCTCAGAACGGGTCCGCAATTTGGGTGTCCTCCTAGACCCACAGCTAAAATTGGAACAACATCTTTCAGCTGTGGCTAGGGGGACCTTTGCACAAGTACGTCTTGTGCACCAATTGCGACCCTACTTGGAGAAGGAGGCACTTCTTACAGTCGCTCATGCCCTTATCACCTCACGGCTGGATTACTGCAATGCGCTCTACATGGGGCTACCCTTGAAGAGTGTCCGGCGACTGCAATTGGTGCAAAATGCAGCTGCGCGAGCTGTGGTGGGTGTACCTAGATGCACCCACGTAACACCTATCCTCCGCCAGCTGCATTGGTTGCCCATTAGTCTCCGGATCCAATTTAAGGTGTTGGTCGTTACCTTTAAAGCCCTACATGGCTCAGGGCCAGGTTATCTTCGGGACCGCATCCTGCCGCATACCTCCCTACGACCGGTTAGAGCCCACAGAGTCGGCCTCCTCCAGGTCCCGTCGACCAAACAATGTCGGCTAGCGGGACCTAGGGGGAGGGCCTTCTCTGTGGGAGCCCCCTCCCTTTGGAACCAGCTCCCTCCAGAGATCAGGACCATCCCCACCCTACTGGCCTTCCGTAAAGCAATAAAAACTTGGCTCTTCCGGCAGGCAGGGTATGAATGAAAGTTTGTTTTTTAATGGATAGTATTTTAATATGGCTCCTTTTAAAAATTGTTTTTTATGTGTTTCTATATCTGCTGTGAGCCGCCCAGAGTCCCCCGGGAGTTGGGCGGCATAGAAATTTTAATAAATAAATAAATAAATAAATAAAGAGGAGGAATATGAGGTCCTTGGTGCTCTCTGAGCTTGGTGGGTTTTCTTGCAGACCTTTCATGACCCAACTAGGGAACATCATCAATGCTGGAAGGGAGTGGCATTTGTGGAGAGGAGGAGGAAGAATATGGGGTCCTTGGTGCTTTCTGAGCTTAGTGGGTTTTCTTGCAGACCTTTCATGACCCAACTAGGTAACATCATCAGTAACATCAACACCCATCACAGATTCCACTAACTTACACGAACAGAAAAATTCGGGGCCACTTCCCTGCTGGTTTTCTCTGCCCCATTGTTTGGGGTTTCCCTGCCTTCCTCCCCATCTGAGCAACAATGTCACACCTTTGCCAGCAAGCCATACCCCTTCCGTTCAGTCACCTGCGTCGTCCAAGGTCACAGGAGACGATCCGTGTTTTTCAAAGTTCTGCACTGAAACTTCCTCAGCCCTTGGAAGCCTTACAAAAGAAATTAATGCTGTTTTTTTAATCTCATTTACATTTCGATATTTTACTGCTGGTTGGAAAAGCAAACCCCTGCAGCTCCGCTGAGTTACAATCAAGGGAACGGTATTAATATAATTTACCAGCCTTTTACAAAAACACCTTAATGAGGGCAGTTTCTCTTGCGATGCCGTCAGAATCATTCTCCCAAGAACAGGAGCCGTAGTTGGGGCGGCTAGGAGGAACACCTCGGGAAGTTTGCAAGCAGGAAACGGGACTTTGAACTAAAATAGGAGGAACTGCTTATTCATTTATACATAGGTGAATGTAGCCAGTTCCCCAATACAGGTAATCCTTAACTTAACAACCACAATTGAACCCCAAACTGTTGTTGCTAAGCGAGACATTTGTGAAGTGAGTTCTACCCCCATTTTACACCCTTTCTTGCCACAGTTGTTAAGTGAATCACTGCAGTTGTTAAGTCAGTAACACCATCGTTAAGTGAATCTGGTTTCCCCATTGACTTTGCTTGTCGGAAGGTGATCACATCACACACACACACACACACACGGCACACCTCAACCGTCACAAATATGAGTCCGTTGCTCACATCGCCAGAGGGATGTTGCGACGGTCGTAAGTGTGAAAAAAGTGTGTAACATCAAACGGTCACTAAATAAACTGTTGTAAGTCAAGGCCTACCTGTATCGATTTTCCTTTTTTAAAAAAACTTCTTTACAGACACATGAATGCATCTTTTTCAGTCACCCTCATATTTCTTCTCCTGCTTAGGGGCTCTAAAGTGCAAAGAGAGAGAGGAAGAATAGCATTTAGGGGCAAGGAATTACATCTTTTGCGCGACAGCTCGGAATCCAAGAACGATCACTTGGTAAATACTAGATTGTAGGAGAAAAGAGGTTGCTGTGGGGAAGATCAGAAGCAGAAATATTTTTATGTTGGTTCTAGCAGAATTGTCATGTACTTGGTTCTTCGCTGGCCTATGACCAAAATAAAATTAATTAACAGAATAACAGAGTTGGAAGGGACCTTGGAGGTCTTCTAGTCCAACCCACTGCTCAAGCAGGAGACCATATACCAGTGATGGCGAACCTTTTTTTCTTCGGGTGCCGAAAGTGTGTGCACATGTACTATCACGCATGCGTGAGTGCCAACACCCATAATTCAAAGCCCGGGGAGGGCAAAAACGGCCTCCCCCATCCCCCCGGAGATCCTCCAGAAGCCGAAAACGCCCTCCCAGAGCCTCTGTGCGAGCCGAAAATCAGCTGGCTGGCGCGCACATGCGCGCTGGAGCTAAGCTAGGGCAACGGCTCACGTGCCTGCAGATATGGCTCTGCGTGCCACCTGTGGCACGCGTGCCATAGGTTCACCATCACTGCCATATACCATTTCAGACTAATGGTTGTCCAATCTCTTCTTAGGTTGTGGTAGTACCATAGTTTATTTTTATTTTTATTTATTTGTTTTTGTCAAGTACATATTGGTAATATACATAGATATAACATTGTTTATATACATAAGATGGGTACTAATAAAAGGGAACATTAGGACAGGGATGGTAGGCACGCTGGTGCGCTTATGCACGCCCCTTACTGACCTCTTATGAATCGGGTGAGGTCAACAGTGGACAGTCTAAGGGTAAAGTTTTGGGGGTTTGGTGACGAAACCACCAAAGGTAGTGAGTTCCAGGCATTAACCACTCTGTTGCTAAAGTCGTATTAGTTATGGTAGAAAACGCCCTGATGTTGATGGGTGGTGACTGAAGTTGAAAAAATGTTTTAGCAAAAAAAAAGAGAGTGAGAGTGAGAGAGAGACAGACAGGCAGACAGACAGAAGCGGAGAGTAGAAATAGTCCAGCAAGAGAGTAAACTTAACTTCAAAGAAATTGGAGCACCCACAACTTCTGGAGGCAAGCCATTCCACTGATTCATTGTCCTAACTGTCAAGAAATTTCTCCTTAGTTCTAGGTTGTTTCTCTTCTTGATTAGTTTCCATCCGTTGCTTCTTGTCCTGCCTTCAGGTGCTTTGGAGAATAAGTTGACTCCCTCTTCTTTATGATTGATTGATTGATTGCTAAAATTTGCATTTGATCCAGGATAGGAGCCATTGTTTGTCCTGGAGGCAAGCTTTGCCCTGACTCAAAGTATTTGTCAACAGATACCCCCCCAGCCCTGGAATACAGATGAGGTCCTGCCAGTTTCCCCATTCATCCCTCTTCCAGAACGACAACCTTGATTTGTGAATGAAGAGCGCTGGAGTCATTGTGAAGCCTCCCTGCTTGCTAAAGAAACCCTTCCAGGGCCATGAGTCAGCCTTTTGTCTGCTGAAGCCTCCGCTGTCGCAATGCCTGCCAAAATCCACAATGGGTTTCATTCGTCACAGTAGCTTTGAATAAACAGACAGCTGGTGGACCAAATCCATCTAGGACTCTTCAGATTTAAAAAGTGCAGCCTGTATTGTCATCTGACTGGGCTGAAATACTTGCCAGCTTTAGTATGAGTGTTGTGCATCTCAGCAACATCCGAATGAGCATATTTTTCCCCCAATTTTTTTATTATTTCCACACAGACAATACACATATTTGTAGATTCATTTTCATTTCATTTTTCTAAACCTTCCATTCTTATTTTATATGTACATTTCTCATATTTTCCTTAATGCTTTTATTTAATTCAGGGCTGTTTTTTCCCCCTCTTCAATCTTTACAGCCTCACCCTTCCACCTTCCTTCTTCGCCTCCTCTACACTTACTTATTCTCTCTCCTCTTCTCTCCTCTACAACCCCTTCTACCCTCCCTCCTACTTCTCTACCCCTCTCTTCCCTTCTCCTCTTCCCTATCCCTTTACCTAACCACTCCTTCTATGCTGTGTTTTCTCATCAATAATCTAATTTTCAACGACCCTGAATTTTTATTTTTATTTTACTTAGTCTCATATTTTCCCATTTTATTCCTTTCCTAAATCCTCCATTTAATTTTCTCCTTTTTATGTGTTTGTCAATCAATATACTACCAATTTTGGTTTTTTCCCCCTTCCCCCCCTCCCCCTTCCCTTCCCTCCCCTTCCCCCCCTTTCCCTCCCAACCCCCTACTTTCTTTATAAGTGTTACATCTAGGTTAAATCATTTTTCATATTGATGGCTTTGGGAGCCCAATAGCTTGCAAACTGGATCAGATTGCTCACCCAACTCAAGATATTTATGACTCAGGTCCACGTAGACCAGTGGTTCCACTTTTTGTGATCGAGTACCACTTGGAGGTCCCGTACAGTGGCCGCGTACCACCTGGTTCCAGAGAAACTAAATTCGATCAGATATCACTTTATTTCCATAATTGTACAGTTCCTTTTTTGGCCCCGCGCATCCAGCAACTGGATTCTCGGGCCGCTGGGACCAGGTGGGTGGCATGTGGCAACAGTTGTGTTAGGCAGTAAACATTTTTGTGAAGTAAAAAATAACTAACTAAAAATCGTTCATGACCCCGAAAGTGTTCGCGTACCACCTGGAAGGCCCTCGCGTACCACTAGTGGTACACATACCACAGGTTGGGAACCACTGACGTAGACTGTTAAATCAAGAACCGGCCAGTCACTAGTACATTCCTGGAATTTTTAAAACGCTCCCCAGTTCACCCTACTAAAATTAAATGGCCAATTGTTACTTTTGGGGGAGGGGGCAAGAAAAGGAATAAAATAGTCGCATTTAATCGGTGCACAGCTTAAGGTACCTATTGTGCATTTAAATTGTCCCCCCTTGGTTTCAACCCTTCCAAATTTTTAGCTGGGACCAGTAACGATGCTCTCTTGAGCCTCTAGGGCACTGCTTCCCAAACCTGGATAGATTACCTAAAACTGAGTAAAATTGGGCAACGGCACACAAGCCCATTACCCATCATGGTGAGGAGCCATGGCGGCACAGTGGTTAGAAGGCAGCATTGCAGGCTCACTCTGCCCACTGCCAGGAGTTCGATCCTGATGGGGCTCAAGGTTGACTCAGCCTTCCATCCTTCCGAGGTCAGTAAAATGAGGACCCAGATTGTTTGAGGGCAATATGCTGACTCTGTAAACCACTTAGAGAGGGCTGTAAAGCACTGTGAAGCAGTATATAAGTCTGCTATTGCTTGCAAAGGAAGGAAGGAAGGAAGGAAGGAAGGAAGGAAGGAAGGAAGGAAGGAAGGAAGGAAGGAAGGAAGGAAGGAAGGAAGGCGAGTGATTAGAATGCAGAATTTCAGGCTAACTCTGCCCATATACCAGGAGTTCGATCCTGATTGGCTCCAGGTTGACTCAGCCTTCCATCCTTCCAAGGTCATTAAAACGAGGACCCAGATTGTTGGGGGCAAGAGGCTGACTCTGTAAACCGCTTAGGGAGGGTTGTAAAGCACTATGGGGCAATATATAAGTCTAAGTGCTATTGCTATTATAACGGGGACATTTAAATTGTCTTAAAGATGGCCACAAGTACTAAAATACATTCAAAAATCTCCCCAATGTATTCCTACTAGGACGGAAACTGATGAAATTACCCAAGCTAATTTCTCGAAAGGACATAAAGATAATTCCGCGACATTGTTTTTATAATGACGACAGTCTTCAAGGTACAGCAATTCATTCAGCCACCAGTGCTGAAGGAGGGGACTTACTACCAGTCCTCAAAAGTTCACTAAGGCTTTCCAATACGCAGTTTTGAGCCAAGGAAGGGAAAAAGTTTGCGAAGCACTGTACTCAAGGTTGCAAAAGGATTCAGAGAACGTTGCCTCCGGAGTCCAAGCTGGCCACTCCAGGGCTAAATCCGAACACGGTTACTCGGTTGGTTTGCTTTAGCGCGACGTGGGAATCCACTTCACCCTGGTGTCTTCCTGTTGTGCGTGAAGCAAACCACTGTGGCTTGATCTGCCTTGACAGGGTCACAAGGACGAAAGACATAGCTTTTCCTCTGCCCTGCCTTTCAGCCCGCGTTTAAATCCCTCCCGGATAGCTGGAGGAGAAGTACAGATGCTATTTTAGGAGTTGTGTATTATACAACTCGGGAAACGAGAGAGAGAGAGAGAGAGAGAGAGAGAGAGAGAGAGAGAGAGAGAGAGAGAGAGAGAGAGAGAGAGAGAGAGAGAGAGAGAGAGAGAGAGAGAGAGAGAGAGAGAGAGAGAGAAAGAAAGAAAGAAAGAAAGAAAGAAAGCAGAGGAGGAAAAGGTGCTAGGCAGCAGGGAGAGACAGCACCCGTGTGCGTACATGACAGTGGTCTGCAAGACAGTCCTTGACTTATGGCCACAATTGAGGCCAGGATTTTTTTGCTAAGATGGTTGCTAAGTGAGTCTCTGGCACCGTGATCTTTTTTGTTGTTGTCATGGTTGTGACGAGAATTGCTGCAGTGGTTACGTGAATTAAGTGGTTGTTAAACCAATCCGGCTTCCTCTATTGGGGACCTGTTGGAAGCCACCTGGAAAGATCATAAACGGCCATCACGTGACATCCCCACAGGATGCTGTTTGTTGTAAATATATACTGGTTGCCAAGCGCCCGCGTTTTGATCACGTGACTGTGGGGATGCTGCAACGGTTGTCATACGTACGAGGACTGTAAATAAGAAGTTAGTAAGACCACACCTACCATAGACTACTGCATCCAGTTTTGGTCCCCACACTATAAAAAAGATGTGGAGACTCTAGAAAGAGTGCAGAGAAGAGCAACCAAGAGGATTAGGGGACTGGAGGCTAAAACATACGATGAATGGTTGCAGGAACTGGGCATGGCTAGTCTAGTGAAGAGAAGGACAAGGGGAGACAGGATAGCAATGTTCTAATATCTGAGGGGCTGCCACAGAGAGGAGGGGGTCAACCTATTCTCCAAAGCACCTGAAGGCCAGACAAGGAATAATGGATGGAAACTGATCAAGGAGAGATTCAACCTAGAAATAAGGAATTTTCTGACAGAGAGAACAATCAACCGATGGAACAGAAGTTGCCTTCGGAAGTGGTGGGAGCTTCATCACTGGAAGCTTTCAAGATGAGACTGGACTGCCATCTGTCAGAAATGGTGTAGGGTGTCCTGCTTGGGCGGGGGGTTGGACTGGATGACCTACAAGGTCCCTTCCAACTCAGTTAATCTGTTAAGTCACTTTTTTCAATCGCTAAACGGACGGTTTGTCCCTTAAAGATACTTCTTGGAGTGCCTTCCTAAACACAGTCTGCAAAGCACCCCATCTCAGAAAGACCAAAGATCCGATCCAGATTTGCAAAGACCTGGCCCAGACTGACTCTTAAAGCTATACAAGATCTGGGTCCACCCTAACTTGACCCAGTGGCTCTGAATTGATCACACCAGCAACTTCTAAGTTATATCCCAGTCTCTGCCCGGTTTATGAGTAGTGCTGGACACAAATCACATCATGTCCCTGAAATCACACTTGGCCAATAAAGAATTCTATTCTATTCTAAATATAGTGTGTTGTTATTTTAAAACAATGTTGTAGTAATTAACTTGGTTGGTAATAATAAATAGCTTCTCAGAATGAACAGTTTTATTTAAAGCCGTGCCGATAGTGGCTACTAATGCCATCTTTTATTACAATTACGGTCAACATCCCATAATACTTACAAGAAGCGGGCTGACAATATTGCAATGACTCTCTTAGGTGATGCCAAGCTCCATGAATTGGCAATAAGCGGGTAAATGAGACAGAACGGATTTGGCTGGCTTCGTTGCTTAAAAGGGCATAACATTGAGACTCAAAACAAATATTTTATCAACTTTATGGAGCCTTTCATCGGGCAGCAGAATATATATAGAATGGTAATTCAGCTCCCTGATTTTTCCCCCCCCTTTTTCATATGAGGTTTGCTGACCACAAACAGTTCCGCTGGTTCATTGTTCCCATTGTCAAGAATACCGTAATCATTTTTTTAAAATAAACATGGTCTAATCAAATGCATATCTATATAGATGTACTCTTCATGCAAGGACTTCAATCTGTATCCGGACCAAACTTTTTATACTGAGCAAAAACTAAATCCCATCTTCAGAACTGAGAAACACACCTGAGACAGATAAGACCGAACACTTCTTCTTTCAGAAAATATCTTTTCAGCCAGAAAATTACCTTCATTCATACAATTTGCTGGGGGAAATATGACCCTGGTCTGAAACGCAGAGTTGTAGATTGGAGGCTTATTTTTAGATTCTGACTTGGCACCACAGTACCACGGTAGACGTGAATTACTTGCCTTGATGAAATAATAATCAGTTTATGAACTGCTCAGATCGATTATCTGCCAGGAGTCTGTCTAGACAGAAGCTCGGAGACATTTTGCAACACGGTGTGTTTTGTGAATCCCTCCAGGATCAAATATACTTCGCCATTTCGTTCAACAAGTCAGATTTGCAAATATTTTGTCCGGGACACCTCATTAACTCGGTGCAAACTTGTAACTTGTAGTGTTCTGGGCTCATGGGATCGCCTTTGGTGACCTTCTGACAAACAAAGTCAATGGGGAAGCTGGATTCACTTAACAACCGTATGACTCACTTAACGACTTCAGTAATTCACTTAACAACTGTGGCAAGAAAAAAGGGAAAACAATTAAATAGGTTTTTTTTTCCTATTTAGCTTTCAACAACATAAAAAATGCAAATTAAAGAAAAGAAAAAATCAATTCTTTGTTCATTTGTATCCCGCCTTTTGTTATTTTTACAAATAACTCAAGGCAGCGAACATATCCAGCACACCTTCCTCCTCCTACGGTACTTTCCCTGCAACAACAACCCTGTGAGGTGGGCTGGGCTGAGAGAGAGTGGCCAGAGCTACCCAGCTGGCATTTATTTATTTATTTATTTATTTATTTATTTATTTATTTATTTATTTATTTATTTATTTATTTATTTATTTATTTATTTATTTATTTATTTATTTATTTATTTATTTATTTATTTATTTATTTAGATTTATATACCGCCTCACAGTGCAAGCACTCTCTAAGCGGTTTACACCAGTAAGCAATGTATATTTATATTGCCCCCCAACAATCTGGGTCCTCATTTTACTAACCTCGGAAGGATGGAAGGCTGAGTCAATCTTGAGCCGGTGACATTTGAACCGCTGACCTGCGGATTAGTGTCAGCTAAAGTGACCTGTAGTACTGCCTCTAACCGCTGCACCACCTCGGCTCAAAACTTAAAAACGGACTTAAAAACAGTTCGTTTAGTGACCGTTTGAAGATACAACGGCACTAAAAAAAGTGACTTAGGACCATTTTTTCAACCTTACAAAGAATTCTGAGAGTTGAAGTCCACAAGTCTTAAAGTTGCTGAGGTTGGACACCCCTGATCTAGGGAAAAACACTGTTTTGGGGGGCATTTGCATTTGACCCTTTTGGAAGCATTTTTTTTTTAAAAAAATTAGAATATTCCAACTGCAACATTGGAGTTTTATCATGATGGAATCATTTTGGGGGCGATTTTGGTTTTAAAAGTCCAGATCTTAGGTATAAGGAACTGAGCCCATGTTTGCTTCTGGAGGGGCATTTTTCCTCTCTCTCTCCCCTTTTCTGCTTTACTAACAAAATGCACACTTAGCATACGAAGTAATGATTTCTCTGGATTTAATGGCTTTCTGGACCCATCAAGTATTTTTGGAGATCTATTAAGGTTTGTTTTCTCTGCCATACTACTCAGAGCTCAAGAGGAAATTGAACATGGTCCCTAATGGTTTGGCCTTTTGATTCATCACATCCATAAAGTTATAATACGCTCTTCAATTATCCATCCCTGAGATGGAATGGGAGAAGAACAGCTGAAGGCAGGGTTCAAGGTTACGGATAAGCTCCTCAGAAAATAGGAAATATATACAAAAACATCAATTAGCTGCAACATTATGTGTCATTAGAAGGACTCAAAGCTCTTCCATTATCCTGGCATGTTTGATGCTTTGTATAGCGACTTCGGTATAATAACGCATTATTTGGATTGTACACATCATAGATCCGTGATGGCGAACCTATGGCACATGTGCCACAGCTGGCATGCGGAGCCCTCTCTGCGGGCATGCGAGCCGTCGCCCAGCTCAGTTCCACTGCACATGCGCGCGAGCGCCTCCAGCCGGCCAGCTGATTTTTGGGATGTGTGGGGGGCAGGGCACATGCGTGAGATGTATGTGCATGCATGGGGGGTCATGTATGCATGCATGGGGTCGGCGGTCACATGCATTCATGGGGTCAGGGAGAGCAGGGGGGTGCATCCCCTGTGGCCCATTTTTGATCCTAGGAGGCTACAGGGAGGCCTACTAGGCCCAAAACAGGGTATGGGGGGGTCACGCACACATGCACGGGGGTGGGGGTCGCATGCACGGGAGCAGGGGAGCATGGGGGGTCATGTGCACATTTGCAGGGGGCACATGCCTTGCATTATGGGTGCCGTCACACACGCACACTGTTGCGCGCGTTTATTTATTTATTTATTTATTTATTTATTTATTTATTTATTTATTTATTTATTTATTTATTTATTTATTTATTTATTTATTTATTTATTTATTTATTTATTTATTTGGTAATTTTTCTATGCTGCCCTACTCCCTCAGGACTCAGGGCGGCGTACAACATTTTAGGGAACACCAAACAAATCATTAAAAACAATTTAAAAAACAATTAAAAGATACAAATAACACCATACATACATGGAGGAGACATCAGATGTAAGGTTGTCTCACACTCACCCCCGCCTGCAGGAAGAGCCATGTCTTAATGGCTTTTCGGAAGGCCAGCAAGGTGGGGATGGTTCGGATCTCTGGGGGAAGTTGGTTCCAGAGAGTAGGGGCCCCTACAGAGAAGGCCCTCCCCCTAGGCCCCGCCAGTCAGCACTGTTTGGCTGACGGGACCTGGAGGAGGCCCACTCTGTGGGCCCTAACCGGTCGAAGGGAAGAATGAGGCAGAATGCGGTCCCGGAGATAACCTGGTCCTAAGCCATGTAGGGCTTTAAAGATGATGATCAGCATCTTGAATTGTACCCGGAGACCAATGGGCAACCAATGCAGCTGGCGGAATATAGGTGTCACGTGGGTGTACCTTGAAACATGCCGTCATAGATGTACTGAACACTGAGTTATATATATATATATTTATCAACAAGAATTAAATGCAAAAAAAAGGAAACAGGAAAACATATATCCATCAGTAATAGAAACAAAAAAAAAGTGTCCAAAAAGAAATAACCCAAATATTACAAGCAAGCCACTTCCATATCATTCCCAAGAAAATGTCATGGATAATAACACATTATTTGGGTTGTACTCATCATGGACATACAGAACACTAACTTTATATATAAGTATAACTCATCTAAATCTAAATTTAAATCTAAATCATAATCATGTTTTATCAACATTATAAATAAATAAATAAATAAATAAATAAATAAATAAATAAATAAATAAATAAATAAATAAATAAATAAATAAATAAATAAATTTTAAAAAAATCTTAAAAAGTTGAGAAGTTTAACCCTGCTTTAAAAACTGATGCAGACTGGATAGGGTAGAGGAGCAGGACGATGGGATCGAAAGAAAGAAACCCTAACCCTTCTTTTGGAGTAGCAAGCTGCAGCTCCACACACTTGCAACAACAGCATCCCCTTGAATTTGTGACGAGCAGCAGAAGGTTTTGCAGCCTACGACCAGCACACAGAGACCCTGAGGGGGCTCAGACTTTCTTGCTCACTTCCAGAGTTAGGCAGTTTCTCCCCCCCCCAAAAAAAACACCCCAAAAAACCCAACAACAGCAACAAAAAAAAACAGTCCGTCAAAGGCTACAAAGAATACAAATGCCGCTTTGAAGGGGAACAAAGTTCTTTTGAAGGAGGCTGGAATTGTCAATGCACAATTAAAAATTAACAACCCATCCCGTGAGCTTGAAGCAAAGTCATGGTTGTGCCAGGCAGCCCTTAAGGGATCAGAAGGTTTTCAATCCTCTTGATTGCAGTGATAAAGCTCTCTCTCCCTCCCTCTCTCTCTCCCTCCCTCCCTCTCCTTGTCTTTCTCTCCCTCCCTCCCTCTCTTTCTCTCTCCCCTCCCTCTCCTCCTTCTCCCCTCCTTCTCTCTCTCCCTCTTTCTCCCCTCTCCCTCCCTCTCCTTGTCTCTCCCTCCCTCCCTCTCCTTGTCTTTCTCTCTCTCCCTCTCCTTCTTCTCTCTCCCCTCCCTCTCCTCCTCCCCTCCTTCTCTCTCCCTTTCTCCCCTCTCCCTCGCTCTTTCTCCCTCTCCTTCTCTCTCTCCCCTCCCTCTCCTTCCCCTCCCTCTTCTCTTTCCCCCCCTCTCCTTCTTCTCCCCTCCTTCTCTCTCCCTCTCCTTCTATCTCCCTCTCCTCCTCTCTCCCTCTCCTCCTCCCCCTCTCTCTTTTAATATGGTATATATATTTTGCCAAAGGAAATATATCACTAGCTTGCACAAATCAGTTACAAAGCAGCTGCTTGACTAATTAGTGACGGGGCTGCACTGATTTCTGTTTGTTTTTAGGATTCCCCGCATTCAATAAATAGCTGATATATTAAGCTGTAAATCTGCTCTTAAATGCTAAAACGCCCCTTGTAGCTTAATAGTCGTGGTATTTAACAGCAATCTTGGAATAGAGATAGTCAACAATTAGATCTTTTTTTTTCTTTTGAGTGGTGTCAGATTGAAACATGCATCATGCTGAAGGGTGTGAAGGGGAATATTAGACCACCAACTCAATTTGTCTTGTGCTTGGTGTCTCGAAGTGAGTGTGGCATTACTTACATTGCCTACATTAGAGGCCTCTCCAACTGTATTGACTCTACCTGTCAAGGCAAAAGACACACTGCTTTAATACTTAACAACTCTTTGTTCTTATAATCCTCTTCTGCACGTACTGTATGCCAGTATTCAATAGCCAGGCGAACTGAATTTGATCCCATGGCGTAGTGTTTAGCTCTCTCCATTCCCCGTAAAACATCTGATATTCCCACCTGACTTTAATATAAATCACAATCCTGCAGAGATCAACAGGAAAGTTCCTGTTGTAAATGGGAATATTATACATTGTAATCTCTATTGAATGGGGCACTGCTGCAGTCATCAATACAGACTGGCACAAAATAAGGATAATTCAGATTACTGGCTTTAGGAGCCGATGCATTTTTTTTTTAATTGAAAAGTTTTAAAGGTACAAAGTACAAACATTTTCCCCCCATTTTTCTCCCGTCCTCCCCCCTCCCCCCTCCCCCTTTCCCCTCTTCCCCCCTCCCGGACTTCCCAGGAGAAGCACAAGGTATAAATCTAAAAAAAACTAACATAAAACTTACTATAAAAAAAAAGTTATTAGTTCAAAAATACCCATTCATCCTTAACTCTTTAACAGTCCAAAAGCTTGAAAATATAGTATATCATTTCACAAATTTCTAATATTAGTAAACTATTTAAATTATTTTGATCTGATACTTTTTTTGAATATATTCAGTCCACCTACTCCATTCCAATATATATCTTTCATTTGAGTGGTCCTTTAAATATGACGAAATCTTGGCCATTTCGGCCAAATGTATCATTTTCAACGTCCATTCTTCAATTGTAGGTATATCTTCTTTCTTCCAGTATTGTGCTACCAACAATCTGGCAGCAGATATACAATTCAAAACCAGCTTTGTCTCTATAACCGAACAATCCGTTATTATCCCCAACAAAAAGAATTGTGGTGTAAATTTGATCTTTTTCTTTAAAATGTTTTGTATAATCCACCATATTTTTATCCAAAATGCCTTGATCTTTTTACAAGTCCACCATATATGAAAATATGTAGCATCCCCATATTCATATCTCCAACATTTAGAATCCAAATTTGGATACATACAAGCTAACTTTTTTGGGTCTAAATGCCATCTATAAAACATTTTATAAAAATGTTCTCTCAAATTTTGTGCCTGCGTAAATTTAACATTTCTGACCCATATCTTTTCCCATGTATCCATCATAATCGGTTCACCAATATTCTGAGCCCATTTTATCATACAATCCTTAACTAATTCTGTTTCTGAATCTAATTCCAATAAAATATTATATAATCTCTTTATATGCATTGGGCCCTTATCTTTCATTTGTACAATCAAATTATCCTCTTTTTTCAAAATACCAGTTTTTTGATCGTCTCTCCATCTAACTTGTAATTGCATGTATTGAAACCATGTTCTGATTATACCTTCTTCTCTTAATTTCTCAAACGATTTTAATTGAAATAAATTTCCCTCTTCAGAAAGAAGTTCTTTATATGTAATTTTATCAACTTTTTGTTCCATGTTTATATTTTCTATCGCGTGTCTGGGTACTGTCCATAAGGGTAACTTATCATTTAATTTAGATTGGTGTTTTTTCCAGACACGCAATAAAGCATTTCTTAATATATGACTCTTAAAAGCTTTATCTACTTTTTTATCATATATTAAATAAGCATGCCACCCAAATACCAAACCATATCCCTCAATGTTTAATACACTCTCTTCCGTTAAGTTAATCCAATCTGTAACTGCTGAGAGGGCCGCTGCTTCATAATACAATTTCAAGTTAGGCACTTTTAAACCACCTCTTTCACGTATATCCTGCATAATCTTCTGATTTACCCTTGGCTTCTTCCCAGCCCAGATAAATTTATTTATACCCTTCTGCCATTCCTTTATTACTTCATATTTTTTAAGTATTGGTATCATTTGAAAGAGGAATAAAAACCTTGGTAAAACATTCATTTTAACAGCAGCGAGCCGATGCATTTTTTTAACGAGCCCCTGAAAAGAGACAGGCACACACCAAAAAAGAATATGTTGAATAGATGGAGAGAAAGAAAGAAAGAAGGAAAGAAAGAAAAAAGAAAGAAGGAAGGAAGGCAGAAAGAGAGAGAAAGAAAGAAGGAAGGAAAAGAAAGAAAAAAGAAAGAAGAAAGGAAGGCAGAAAGAAAGAAAAAGAAAGAAAAAGAAAGAAAGAAAGAAAAAAGGAAGGAAGGAAGGAAGATGGACAGAAAGAAAGAAAATGAAAGAAGAAAGGGAGGGAAGGAAGGAAGGGTGAAAAGATGGGGAAATGAAAGGAGAGGAGAAAGGAAAGGAATTAAAGAGAAAAAGGGTTCAGAGAGAAAGAAGAAAAGAAGAAAGAGGAAAGAAAGGAAAGAAAAGGAAAGAGAGAAAAAGAAATGGAAGGAAGAAAGGAAGGAAGACTGCATCCTGGAATACAGTTCTGATTAATTGGATGCTGTGAGATCATAACTTCTTTAGTTTTCTCCCGGAGTACAGATGTATAAGATTTTTTTAAAAAATGTATACAATGATTAAATAGCAATGTCCAAGCAATGGAACACACCAGTTCAAAAATTACTAGCAAAACTCTTAGGTTGTCATCCCAGCATCATCATCCATGCACAAGAAGGAGGTGTCGGAGCGGGAGGTGGTGGGGGCAGAGCTTGGGCGAAGCCCTCAGAGTTTGCAGAAAGAAAAGAAAAAGAGTCTGAGGGCTAGAGGGGACCCAGAAGACCCCGGTGAGAGATAGAAGGGAAGAAAGCCACAGCAACCCATTTCTACACTCTTGCTGAAAAACAGCCCCAAGGTGACCAATGAAATGATCAGAACTTCTCCCTCCCTCTTAACCAGGTGCATGAATGGAAACACGAGAAACGAGTGCAAATCTGTCTCTTTAGCCACCAGAGGGCAGGGTGGGTTTACCGAAGTCAAATCTCAGCCCCACAATTGCTCACTCTCTCCCTCCCTCTCTTTCTCTCTCCCTCTCTCCCCCTCCCTCTCCCTCTCTCCCTCTCCCCCTCCCTCCCTTGCTCGCTCCCTCCCTCCCCTCCCTCCCTCTCTTCCCTCCCTCCCCTTCCCTCCTTCCCTCTTCCCCTCACTCCCTCTTTCTCTCCCTCCCCTCCCTCCCTCTCTTTCTCTCTCCCTCTCTCCCCCTCCCTCTCTCCCCTCTCTCCCTCTCTCTCCCTCCTCTCTCCCCCCTCTCTCCCCCTCCCTCCCTCTTTCTTTCTCTCTCTCTCTCTCTCTCTCTCTCACACACACACACACATCCCTTCAATCATAAAGTTATGCAAATTAGAATATACTTGTGATTGGATGCAGGAATGGAGTGAGGTCAGGCAGGTGGTTAGGGTGGAACTATAAGTTAATGAGATCAGGATTGCAAAGAGGATGGTAACATAAGTAACAGATTAACAGAGTTGGAAGGGGCCTTGCAGGTCATCTAATCCAACCCCCTGCCCAAGCAGGAGACCCTTACATCTGCCTCTACCTACAAAAAAGGCAGCATTTCATTTACGACCTTGGCTTCTTTCTAGGGAGTTCCTTTGATGCCAGCTTTTCTTAGGTTGGCCTTGCTTCTCAAAGACCATGGGCATCCCCATGGCTTTCTTCCGGCTTTAGCAATCTTCTAAAATGACTTCTAAGCATTTTATGAGTGGTCTGAGATGGACTATTGTTCCTGTAGTTCCCTGAGAAAGGGGATGTTTTTTATTTATTTCACTTGTAAGTAGCATCAAATTATCTGTCTGTCATCCATCCATCCATCCATCCATCCATCCATACACTGTCTGTCTGTCTGTCTGTCTGTCTGTCTGTCTGTCTGTCTGGCTGTCTGTCTGTCTGTCTATCTATCTATCTATCTATCTATCTATCTATCTATCTATCTATCTATCTATCTATCTATCTACTATAATCTATCTATCTATCTATCTATCTGTCTCTGTCTGTCTGTCTGTCTGTCTGTCTGTCTGTCTGTCTGTCTGTCTGTCTGTCTGTCTATCTATCATCTATCTATCTATCTGCTATCTGCTATCTATCTATCTATCATCTATCTATCTATCTATCTATCTATCTATCTATCTATCTATCTATCTATCTATCTATCTATCTATCTATCTATCTATCTATCATCTATCTGCTATCTATCTATCTGTCTGTCTGTCTGTCTGTCCGTCCGTCCGTCCATCCATCCATCCATCCATCCATCCATCCATCCATCGTCCTCAACTTACAACCTGGCCCTTAATTGTTCAAAATTACCATGGTTCCCCCCCCCCCCCGCTACTTACAATCTGTTATCGAAGTTACAGCATCTGCCCCTCCCCTCCGTGGTCACATGATTGCATTTTGGGCACTTGTTAACTGGCTGATTTTATAGCTGTTCGTGACCCTTTTTGCTGGTTTCCGGTGCTTACTTCTGGTTTGCTTAGGATTTAAGTTTTGTTTTTAGTCATCCTACGTACTTTCTTTGGGTGGATTTGCTGTCATGGTCCAAAATAGAAGGCATTATTGTTAAGCAACAGCATCGTTATAGTTACAAAAAGAGGGCAGAGAAAGGCTGGTTGATTTGTGACATAGTGTTGGAATAGTAAGTCTTTATTTTTACGTACACTAAACATTTGGGGCGTAGGAAGTGTTGACACAATTCAATCATTTGGTTTAAAGTTCCGTTCACTATTGAATTATTAGCATTATTGTGCTAAGCTGTGATGTGTGTTCTTTAGGCTTTTAATGCAATTTCCAGTTATTTCCCACCACAAAATGGCATTTTTAGCCATTCGGAAAATGAAATTAAAAAAAAAGAGAGATAGAGAGAGTCCAGAGGATCACAGCTCTTGTTTTATCTAGGGCCGAATGTGGTTTATTTCAATTTGATTTGCCATGTTGGGGAAACCCAACCCTTGTGATCTATTCTATACATCTCGGCTAAATAATGGCTTGTGGTTTGTGTGAATCCCGCCTTACAGGACATCTCATTAGCCACATAACTGTCTGGAATTTGACAAGCCAGGGCGCGTGTGATGGCATAAATTTTGGAGCAGACAGCTGGGCGTCTTTGATCAAAAACCTCAGAAACATTTGAAGGTAGAAAATATGTGCACGAAATACTTGTGGGAACATATTTTCCCCTGGAAACACCTGGAAGGGCTTTCGGCTTAAACTGGAACCATAGCTCCCAGCATCCCCAGACTGATGATGAAGATTCATGGGTAGTAGAGTCCTACTAGAACTAGATGGGAGAACACCAGGCTAATCCGGAGTCTTTCAATATCCCCCTAAATATCCTTAGATAAAGGATTGGAGACACATCCATTTTGTAGCCTCAGATAATTTGGGAAGAAGCAAAACTGTACCGAAGCCAATCAATATTCTTTGTATCCTTCTTCAAGTCAATATTCACTTTCTCTTAGCCTGGCAAAAAAACTTATCAGATAGGAAAGGGTGGGTGGGTGGGGGGACTGGTAAGAGATCAACTTCTCCAACCTAGAGCATTTAACTGGGAGAAAAACCGGTCGGAACCTCCCTACTGCTCGCTCTTCGCATTCACACAACCTCTGCAACCGGGCTACAATGTTACACGTTCTCTGGGCCCACCCAATTCATCCCACCCCAAACCTAACCAAAGAAGTTGGCTTTGCCCATGGTTCCAATCCTCCCAAACCAAGAAACCAGGTTAAAACTAACCAAGATGGGCGAATTTCACTAGCTACGCACCGCCCCAAATCTCTCTAGTCTGCAACGCCCGAGAGCATTAAATGCAGAACTAGATCCGATCTACGCTGCAAAAAAACTCGGACGACCAACAGATGGCAGGTTAAAGAGTCCCCAAAGTGTCCCGTCCCTGCCCCCTAGCGGCCGTCAGGATCTTTGCAACTACTTACCAATGGATGAATGAATGAATGAATCAATGCGAGCTCGTGCCCAGACTCCGACCCGCCTCCCTCCGGGTTCCCACCAATCAGAAGCCTTCCCGCCGTCACCGCCTGTCACAGTTTCATGGTTCCGGGCCGAGGGGGGCGTGGCTTGCCATGGGCGCTCAGCCAACCAGCTGCCTCATCCTCTTCCTCGCTCCCCCGCCCCGCCCGAGACGGCTGGGCATTTTTAAGGGTGCGCGGAGCGCGGAGTTGGCTCGGATGCTTTACGCGAGGACGGGTCGCTCCCGTAGCTGTTGCGCGTCCGACTCATCCTCGGGCTTTCTCTGCAGAAAAAGCGAGCCGAAAACGGGACTCTCCTCTCGCTCGCGCCCGTTCACACGTTCGCTTCCCTCCATGCAATAAATCGGTCCCCGCGTCTGGCCGCTATGCTGCTGCCCGTCCTGGCCGGCTTCTTCTTCTCGGCTTGGGGGGCGCCGGCGGGCGCGCAAGACACCCCGCCGGGCAGTCGCTTCGTGTGCACCTCGCTGCCGCTGGACGCCGCCAACCCGGGTTGCCCGCTGCCCTCGGTGCCCATGGCCGGGGGAGGGCTGCCCCCCGAGGAAGAGCTGAAGACCACCCTCCTGCAGTTGCGGGAAACCATCTTGCAGCAGAAAGAAACGATCGGGAACCAGCGGGAGACCATCCGCGAGCTGAGCGGCAAGCTGGGCCGGTGCGAGAGTTCCGACGGCAAAGGCGGCCCGTGGAGGAAAGAGTTGGGGAAGGGCAAGGACACCATGGGGGATCTGCCCCGCGACCCCGGCAAGATCGTCGACCAGCTCACCCGGACTATGCAAGTCCTCAAGGATCGCTTGGAGAATCTGGAGGTGAGGACGGAAGGGGCGGGGTGGGTGGGTGGGTGGGCAAAGAGGTCCGTTGGACACGGGAGAGAGGAGAGAACCGCGGGGTAAGAGCCCAAAGCGAGTCGGGTCGGGTGGGGTCGTTGTAGGAATCTCTCCAAACTCGGGTCTGAAGTTGGCAGTGAGCATCTTAGATGCGGCGAAGGAGACGCGCGGGAGGAGAGACGCGCCGTAGCTGTCCGTGGTGCTGAAAGGCAGCCCGGTCGGAGGGGCGAGAAACCGAGAGCTTTGGGGAATAGACCTGGGGGCGAGGGGGGGGGGGAGAAGATCTTGAAAACAAGGATTGGTGTCTCCCCTTGCAACTTTGCTCTTAAGAGGGGGGGCTGTTTGCTTAAAATCTAGGCTGCAGAAAACAAATTGCAGGAGAAGACAAAAGTCAAAGCCTTGATTGTCATTGTACATCATGTATACAACGAAATTGCTTAGAGATCCTTTGAAGGGTAGGAAAGAGTTTCAAGATCAGACTGAACCCTTCCAGAGATTGTGTGATGGGGGGGGGACAGACACCGACATGGACTTCTGTTTGAGAAAAGTTGCACCGTTCGGGTTTCATTTGC
This sequence comes from Diadophis punctatus similis, assembly GCA_023053685.1. Taxonomy (NCBI): domain Eukaryota; kingdom Metazoa; phylum Chordata; class Lepidosauria; order Squamata; family Dipsadidae; genus Diadophis; species Diadophis punctatus. The sequence goes on from JALIGW010000018.1 coordinate 13,535,480, forward strand.
ATCTCCTTTCCCTTGCTTTGGAAGAATTAACCTCCGTGGCTTCTTCTGTTCAATGTTCTTGCAACCGCCCTTGCCTGGAGACTAAGGGCTGATCTAAAGCTCCCCGAAAAAATCAGAAATGGGGCTGAAATCTGACCCCAGGCTGGCTTGATCTCAATCCAAAACTCTTGACTCCTAACTCCCAGCGAGCAAGGTGGCCGAATCCAGCTTCCCTCCCCCACCTGCTGCCGTCTCAAAGCAGTGGCCATATACATCTGATTAATAAACAAAACAAATAAATTAACTACTTGCAGGGTTCCCAGGTAGGGATTAGCTTCAGGAGACCTTGGTGTTGGGGGGGGGATTTGTTTATGGGTGGGTATTCTCTGGGTGGGTGGGGTGATGAGAGAGAGAGAGAGAGACAGAGAGAGAGACAGAGAGAGAGACAGAGAGACAGAGAGAGACACAGAGAGAGAGACAGAGACAGAGAGAGATACAGAGAGAGAGAAGAGAGACAGACACAGAGAGAGAAACAGAGAGAGAGAGACAGAGAGAGAGAGAGAGAGAGAGAGAGAGAGAGACAGAGACAGAGACAGAGACAGAGACAGAGACAGAGACAGAGACAGAGACAGACAGAGAGACAGAGACAGACAGAGAGAGAGAGACAGAGACAGAGAGAGATACAGAGAGAGAGAAGAGAGACAGACACAGAGAGAGAAACAGAGAGAGAGAGACAGAGAGAGAGACAGACAGACAGAGAGAGAGAGAGAGAGAGAGAGAGAGAGAGAGAGAGAGAGAGAGAGAGAGAGAGAGAGAGAGAGAGAGAGATGTTCATGTAACGTTTTGCTGGTTGGCTCATCTTTCTGTAGGGTGATGACAGATTGTTTCTTGTTGTCGATCCCTCTGATTTATTTAATGCAATCACTTTGCAGTGATGTGCAGTCACAGAGAGTTGCATATCTTTCCTTTCCTGCGGTTCAGTGCGCATTGTTTACTTCTCTTCTCACCCAGTTGTATCTGCATAATAATCTTGTGAACTGGGACATTAAATTAAGAGGTAGTGATGGACGGTGGAACCCCGTGTTTTTCATGGTCGAAAGCAGCAGGGAATCTCAACATCCCAATTTGACTTCTTAATATTATAAATCTGCCCTATATTAGAGATAGCTCTATATTACAGTTATACATGTATTGTGTTATGGTGTATAATATGTGCATATACTGTTTCTAAATTTAATAAACAACTCACAATGGTGAACACATCTACTACTGCTTTCCTGCTCCTGTTTTCCCTGCAACAACCACCCTGTGAAGTAGGCTGGGCTGAGAGAAAGTTATCTACAGTTACCTATTGGGAAATGGGATGAATGACTTGTTTGATTTTAGGATTGTTTAGAAGCAGGATGGATTGATTTCTTGCTTGCTATTAAGCCACTGAAAAAGGCTTTACAAATTCTCTTTGGGTGAAGCTCCAACCTACTTGTTGCAACATAGCTAAAACATACCTTTATTTCTACTCCATATTTCTGGATTAACTTGTGAATTCATTCAACTATCACTCCCTTTTGGAGACCTTTTCCCCATATACCTTCCTCTCTCCTCTTTGCATGGTCATTCATTGTTTCAAACTTGTGGGCTGGAATTTCTGTTGTCGCCTAAGAGAAGATGCACACTGGAATATTGTCGCGAGCTAAATATACACGTAGGTTATTATCAGGAGGGTAATTAGTGGATGTCCAGTGGGATATTTCCACTAACAAGCTTCATTTCTCAGAAACTCTTACTGTCAGGGTTGCATTATTTACTAAGAAAATAATTGCCTGCCTGCCTGCCTTTCTTCTTTCCTTCCTCTCATTTCCTCTTTCCTCTCTTTCCTCTTCTTCCTCTTCCCCTTCCTTTCTTCTTACCTTCCTTCCTTCCTTCCCTTCCCTTCCCTTCCCTTCCCTTCCCTTCCCTTCCCTTCCCTTCCCTTCCCTTCCCTTCCCTTCCCTTCCCTTTCCTTTCCTTTCCTTTCCTTCCTTCCTTCCTTCCTTCCCTCCCTCCCTCCCTCCTTCCTTCCTTCCTTCCATTTAAATTGAATAGACTGCATTTTTTGTTCTTTTTTCATGTGGGTGCAAATAGCATTTCTAATTTATTTTGCTAAAAGCTCAGCAGAGCTTAACTATCAAAAACATGATGGACAGATAACCCCTGGGGGGAGGGCAGAATGTTTATTAGCCCCCTTCTCCCACCATCTCTTTCCTCCCCCCCCATTGCTTTTTGTTCATTAAAGTCAGTGGTCTAATAATTAGCCATCTTTGGAGTAACCTCAAGCATTAGAAGAACGTCTGGAATTATTTCTTGGACAGTTTAGTTTTACCATCTCAGGCAGAAAGTTCTTCAGTTCTTGGATCATTTCAAAGATTGAACCGTACTTTGGAATTCAGCCTCTTCTCCTACTTTCCCCTTAAACCTTGACTAAATGTAGCTACCTATATTTGAAATCTCAACATTAATGGATATCTGAGGTTGCTTTCCTAGCCAGTGTTTCCAAAGGAAAGAGTTGAAAGCTCTTCGTAATCAATGGGACATTCAGTCAATTAAATTGACTATTACACTTCTTTGAAGCACCATCCTTATGGCGTGAGGAAATCCCATCATGATAAAACACCAAAAGCACTAACTATTAATGGACAGGTCTATTAAAAAATGCAATTTGGTCTCCCCAAAGCTAATATCTTGGTCATGTGCATTGTGGCTTGGAAATTGTCTTGCCTTACTGGATTTTTTTGAGGTATCTGAATCTCTCCAACTGCTAGAGAAAGAGTGGGATGTTTGACGCATAAATGAGTGGTTGAAATTGCAGGAGAAGAAAATGGGTTTATTTATCAGTATTATATTCAGTTTAAGAGGTCTGTAGCTGGAGAAATAACATGAGAATTTATAAAACGCTATGAGAATGTAAAGCTATGCTAACTGCTAACTAATATTTGCTGAAGCTCTGCTTTGATTTGTTGGGATTAAGACTGTTGGGATCCAATGGCTGGCTGGGGAATTCTGGGAGTTGAAGTCCATATATCTTCAAGCTGCCAAGGTTGAGAAACATTGCTTTAGAGCAACTCTGGTCCTTTTACGACTTTGGACTTCAACTCCCAGAATGCCTGAGCCAGCTTTGGTTAGGGTTAGGGTTAGAGCAAGGTCTGGCTCAGGCATTCTGGGAGTTGAAGTCCACAGGTCTTGAAGTTGCCCATTCTTGCTTTAGAGGATTTCTTTCCTACTGGTCTTCAAAAAAAAGGGGGGGCAGAACCATTGGTTATTCCATTCCATTTTTGCAACTACCTTAAGTCCAAGACTCTAGAGTCCTTAAGACCAAGCTGATACAGAATCTATTGTGTCTGGATGATTTTAATTCAGTAGTTTATTACGGTTGCATGATCTATGTCCATTCATCTAAGTGTTGATAATATCTTGTATTTAGATGGGGTTAGTGGGAACATTTGCCCTCCCACAAAATTGTATTCATTAATGAAATTTACACACTACCTATCTCACCCAAGTGACTCAGAAGTTTACAAACAAGAACCCAAAAATCCATACAAAAATAGACAAAGTTGTTTAAAAGATAGAGGGACATCTAAATAACTGACTTAGTAGTCTTCTGAAGACTAGTAGTAGAGATAATAGTAGTAGTAGTAGTAGTATGTAGTAGTAGTAGTCTTCTGAAGACTAGTAATAAAGATAGTAGTAGTAGTAGTATGTAGTAGTAATAGTCTTCTGAAGACTAGTAATAGAGATAGTAGTAGTAGTAGTAGAAGTAGAAGAGATTGGACAGCCATTTGTCTGAAATAGCTTAGGGTCTCCTTCTTGAACAGGGGGTTGGACTAGAAGACCTCCAAGGTCCCTACCAATTCTGTTATTCTGTTATTCTGGGTTCAGCTACTATTCTACTATTCAATGTCCACTTAAACCATAATAGAAATTAAAATCAAGTTAAGTGACCTCCATTCAAGCAATCGGATATTATTTGGCTCCCCTTACAAAAATCTACCAAGCTTTTCCACACTCCTTTCTAGATCTCTCTTGGCTCCTTCAATCGAATCTGTTTTTTTTTTAAACTGGCATTGTTAGAGATGATCTGATTTGATTTTGAAAGCCAGCTGTTGCAAGAGAACAGGTGCCCTCAATCTGTCGCTCCCTCCCAACTCCGGAGGAATCTACCCACAGCAATGCAGATTTTCTGATGTGCGTTTCTGACCGTTGAAACCACAGAGGCAAAATACGAGGAGAGCTTTGTTTCCTGCACAAAATAACCGAAAGAGGAATCCTGCTCTCTTCTAGATGTATTGAGGCATCACAATTCTAGGAGTTTCCACTTGAACATCGGGAGGTCCTTGGGTGGACTTCTGGGAACTCCAGCTGAAAAAAATCAGAGCCTGAGTGGGTGGGTGGGTGTCTTAAAATGCATGTATAAAACATGCATTTTTTCCCCTTTGGGCAATGGCAAACAAACCCATTACCCATCGTAAGAGGGATGTTTAAAGTGGCTAAGATTTCCATGTAACAGAATAACAGAATTGGAAGGGACCTTGGAGGTCTTCTAGACCAACCCCCTGCTCAGGCAGGAAACCCTATACCATTCCAGACAAAGGGTTGTCCAATCTCTACTTAAAACCTCCAGTGATGGAGCACCCACAACTTCTGAAGGCAAGTTGTTCCACTGATCAATAGTTCCAACTGTCAGGAACTTTCTCCTTAGTTCTAGGTTGCTTCTCTCCTGGATTAGTTTCCATCCATTGCTTCTTGTCCTGCCTTCGGGTGCTTTGGAGAATAAGCTGACCCCTTCTTCTTTACAGCAGCCCCTCAAATATTAGCACACTGCTCTCATGTCCCCCTTAGTCCTTCTCTTCATTAAACACAAGCCACTTTTTATTAAACAGATGCACTAAAATATATTCAAAAATCCCCCAAAGAATTATATTAAGAGGGAAATCAATGAAGTTTCCAATGGCAGTTTGTTGAAATTATTTAAAGATCATTCAGGGAGATTATTTTTTTTAAAATAATACAGGTTATACATGTTATAACCATTCAATGACCGTTTGAATTTAATGACAATGCTGAAGGAAGGGACTTAAAACCGGTCCTTGAAGTTCAATAGCACTTTCTGATGAGCAGTTTGTGGTAATGAAGGAAAATATTTGGGAAACACTGACTTAAATGGTTGGGTTTTAATCTTTGAACACCACGGTGTTTCCCAACCTTGGCAACTTGAAGATGTCTGGACTTCAACTCCCAGAATTCTGGGAGTTGAAGTCCAGACATCTTCAAGTTGCCAAGGTTGGGAAACACTGACTTAGAATGATCGTTATGAGATGGGCGGCCACACACATTATTTAAATAAATAGGCGCATTGGTGGGCACCTTATCCTTGTTGGCCTATTCTCCAAAGTACCAGAAGGCAGGACAAGAAGCAACGGATGGGAACTGATCAAGGAGAAAACCAACCTAGAACTAAGGAAACATTTCCTGACAGTGAGAACAATTAATCAGTGGAACAACTTGCCTCCAGAAGTTGTGAATGCTCCTACACTGGAAGTTTTTAAGAAGAGATTGGATAACCATTTGTCTGAAGTGGTATAGGGTTTCCTGCCTCAGCAAGGGGGTTCGACTAGAAGACCTCCAAGGTCCCTTCCAACTCTTCTGTTTTTCTATGTTCTATGATTGCAAGAGCTGTATTGGTATATTTGCAGTTTTACACACATCACACCTGCAGAGACAACATTAAGATGCTACTTAATTAAACAAATGAAGTTGGCATTCATTTCCTGTGGCATGTGATTCCTCCCCCCCTTCCCAAAGCACCAGCTTCGAGGCAACGCGACCGTTGGAGCCTTGCCCAACGACCTTCGAGAGATGCTTCAGAGACGGCTCGGAGAACTGGAACGCCAACTGCTGAGCAAAGTGTCCGAGCTGGAGAACGAGAAGTGGTTGCTCCACAACGAGACCTCCACCCACCGGCAGAGGACGGAAGCAGCCTTGAACGCTCTCCTCGAAAGGGTGTCTGAATTGGAACGAGGTAAGCTTGCTGGGCTCTGTGTCTTCTTCTCGAGACGTCTTGTGGCACTTGGCGTAACTGATAGGTTGATTTGCCACCCTAAAAGGCAACGTCATTGAACTTTGTAGATGGTTTTTTACTTCGTCTCCTGTGAAGCCAGTGGTGCATGTTTTTATATCAGCCTGTATGTCCGTCTATCTCTCTTTTCTTCTCTCTCTCTTTTATCTATCTATCTATCTATCTATCTATCTATCTATCTATCTATCTATCTATCTATCTATCTATCTATCTATCTATTTATCTATCTATCATCTCTCTCTCCACCTAACTACCTACCTAGCTTTCTAATCTCTCTATCCATCCATCCATCCATCCATCCATCCATCCATCCATCCATCCATCCATCCATCCATCCATCCATCTCTATCTATCTATCTATCTATCTATCTATCTATCTATCTATCTATCTATCTATCTATCTATCTATCTATCTATCTCTATCTTCTATCTATCTATCTTTATCTAACTTTATTCTATCATCCCTCCCTCCCTCCCTCCCTCCCTCCCTCCCTCCCTCCATCTTCCTTCCTTCCTTCCTTCCTTCCTTCCTTCCTTCCTCCCTCCCTCCCTCCCTCCCTCCCTCCCTCCCTCCCTCCCTTCCTTCCTTCCTTCCTTCCTTCTACCATCTATTAGTTGATGGTACTGATGACTTTAATAGAGTGAGCCAAGGCCAGATTTTCCACCCTTCCCCTTAAATATGAAGAATTGTGTTAGAACACACACACTCACACACACTCACACACACACACACACACACACACTCACACACTCACACCCCTACACAACCAAGTGTGTCTACAGGATATAGAAGAGGAAAACAAACCCAGAGGCTGTGCTGCTATTTCTGAAATATCATTCTATTTTCATTCTATTTTTTTGCACACATAAAGGGTCAAAGCTTCAATAGCCCTTCTGGAGCCACTATCCTTAATTTTTTTTGTTGTTGTTAAATCACACCCTCCAGACCTTCACGTAGCCATAACACAATCCGGAGAGAACCTGGATTTGGAAAGGCCGCATTTGAGTTATAGACTAGGGCTCCCTTCCCTTTGATGCCTCACATCTTGCAGCGAAAGGCCCCTACACATCCTTCACAGTAATAAGTCACTTCTGAACAGCACTTGAGTGTCCAAAGCCCCTTTGTCGTAGCAGATCTGTCATCCTTCCACCCTCCTCATTATTCTCTCCTGCTTGAAGTCGGGAGTGGGGAGAGCAGAGAGACTGAGAAATATTGGCTTGTCAAAGGGGGGGGTTCTGACCTACATTCTTTGCTGGCTTAGGGATTTGCATTCCTTTATGTGATTTCTACGGGATGATGGGGGGCTTACAGCATTAAAAAAAAAAATTTCCCTGACATAGAAGCCGAACAATCTCTTCCACGGTTACATTGCCAGCCTCTCTTTCCTAATTGCTAACAAGGCCATCCTCCTCCTCCTCCTCTCTTGCAGATGTTTCATTACCCAACTAGGTAACAGCATCAGTGATAGAAGGGAGTGGGGTTTGTGGTTGTGAGGAGGAGGAGGAGGAGGAGGAGGAGGCTGAAGGAGAAGAAAGAGGGAAAGAAGTAGAAAGGAGGAGGAGGAAGAGGAGAAAGGAGGAGGAGGAGGACTTTGTGGTCCTTGATGCTGTCTGAGCTTGGTTGCTTTCTTGCAGATGTTTCATTACGTAACTAGGTAACATCACTGCTAGAAGGGAATGGGGTTTGTGGAAAGGAGGAGGAAGAGGAGAAGGAGGAGGAGGAGGACTGTTGGGTCTTGGGCCCTTTCTGAGCTTGGTGGTTTTCTTGCAGATGTTTCATTACCAAACCAGGTAACATCATCAGTGCATTTTAGCAGCTGAAGAACCAGCTAATTCCCCCCCCTCTTATCTGACCATTATCAGTAGGCAAAAATCTCTCCATGTCCTGTGTAGGTAATTTTTGTTTCTGGCCCTTAGGTACCAGCGCCTTTAAAGCACCGGATGAGTTTAAAGTCTCCCTCCCTCTTCGGACCAACTACTTGTACGGGAAGATCAAGAAGACGCTTCCTGAGCTCTACGCCTTCACCGTCTGCTTATGGCTGAAATCTGGTGCCTCCCCTGGAATCGGGACGCCCTTCTCTTACGCCGTCCCAGGACAAACCAACGAAGTAGTGTTGATCGAGTGGGGAAATAACCCCATTGAACTCCTGATCAATGACAAGGTAGGGCCAAGCGCCACTTTTTATTGAGTTGCATACTTTATGTGGCCAGGTGTGATTATTTGTCTCTGGCACAGAAGCACTCAGAGCAGGGGTGGGTTACATTTACCTTCGCCACCGGTTCGCATCCCGTCGTGCAATTCTGCTTCTGCGCATGCTCAGTAGCTATAATCAGCCCAAAACACAGCGGAGGAGCTGATCAGCTGTGCTTCGGGCGAAGGAATAAAGGTAAGTATAAACCCGGGGGCGGGCGGGAATGCCCTTTTTTAAGCAGCAGCAGAGGAAAAAACTTCCAAACAGTAAAAAAAATCTGGGAAAAAAATCTGAAAAAAGATGGCGGTGCCCATGGACCACCAGCGACCGAACCGGATCCGTGACGCCATTGTGACATCACCAGCGGGTCGCTACCGGTTCGGGCGATCCGGTCCGAACTGGCAGGAACCCACCCCTGACTCAGTGTACATGCAGAGCAACAAAATAAGGATAATCATCATGATAAAAAAAAACCAAAAGAGAGGGGAGTAAAGAAGGTAATAAGAAGGATAAATAATTCTATAGCCATATTACACTACGTGGGTAAATATACTGTACATAGACGTTAGACAGCACTAGGTGTTTAGCAGGGTGATGGCACAAGGGAAAAAAACTATCCCTGTGTCTAGTTGTTTCGGCACACAATGTCCCATGGTGCCATTCTAGGCGACTTGAGACAGTTTATGTCCAGGATGCGAGGCGTATGCAGATATTTCGTCAGCCCTCCTTCTGACTATGCAATATACAGGCCCTCTATGGAAGGCAAGCTGGTTGCATTGGTCCTTTCTGCAATCTTAACTATCCATTGTAGGCTGAACCTGTTCTGTTTGGTTGCTGTACCAAGCTTATAATCATGGAATCTTGCATGTCTGAATGCACGTCCCCCCCTTTTATCTTCGTGAGAACTAGGGAGGATCTTATCTTGGCATTTACTCAGGTTACATTCCTACCCTGGACTCAGTCCTCTTTTCTCCGACCATTGCCTTGGTTGTAGATCTCCTTCTGTCCCCCAAGGCCATTCCCTCTTCTCTCTGCATAGGCTGATTTGGGGACGAATGGGTCCTCTAGATACCCTTATCCCAAGTCGTTAATGGCTTGACTTGGAAGATATCAATATGAGCCGAGGTGGCGCAGCAGTTAGAGTGCAGTACTGCAGGCTACTTTAGCCGACTGTGATCAGCAGTTCAGCTGTTCAAATCTCACCGGCTCAGGGTTGACTCAGCCTTCCATCCTTCCGAGGTAGGTAAAATGAGGACCCAGATTGTTGGGGGCAATATAAATATATATTGCTTACTTGTGTAAACCGCTTAGAGAGTGCTTGCACTATGAGGTGGTATATAGGTCTCACTAATAAATAAATAATAAATAAATAAATTCAGACACCCCACCTTCCTTCTCCAAAGGTCAACTGTTGGATTGATCGAGCGGTAAAGCCACAACTGTGGCATAGCTCCATTCATTCAAGGGGGCACGATGGCTCAGCAGTTAAAGAGGCTGCGCTTGTCAGCTGAAAAGCTGACAGCCCAGGTTCGAGACCCAACCGCCGCACAACGGGATGAGCTCCTGTTACTTGTTGCAGCTCCTGCCCACCCAGCAGCTCAAAAGCATGCAAATGCAAGTAGATAAATAGGTACCATTTCAGTGGGAAGGTAACAGCCTTTGGCATGTAGCCAATGCTGGCCACATGACCATGCAAATTGTCTTCAGACAATGCTGGCTCCCTCGGCCAAGAAACGGAAATGAGTCTAAAACATAGGAAGAGCAGTTGCAGGAACTGGGCATGGCTAGTCTAGTGAAGAGAAGGACCAGGGGAGACATAGCAGACTTCCAATATTTGAGGGGCTGCCACAGAGAGGCTATTTTCCAAAGAACCTCAAGGACAGACAAGGAATAATGGATGGAAACTGAGCAAGGAGAGATTCAACCTAGAAATAAGGAGAAATTTTCTGATGGTGAGAGCGATCAATCAATGGAACAGAAGTTGCCTTCAGAAGTTGTGGGAGCTTCATCACTGGAGGCTTTCAAGAAGAGATTGGACTGCCATCTGTCAGAAATGGTGTAGGGTGTCCTGCTTGGGCAGGGAGTTGGACTAGATGACCTACACGGTCCCTTCCAACTCTGCTAATCTAATCTAATCTAATCTAATCTAATCTAATCTAATCTAATCTAATCTAATCTAATCTAATCTAATCTAATCTAATCTAATCTAATCTAATCTAATCTAATCTAATCTAATCTAATCTAATCTAACCTAACCTAACCTAACCTAATCAAACTCTAGAGTCCAACACTACTGGACAGGGGAAACCTTTCTCATTCATTCATTTGGGTTTTGTTGGCGCAATACATTAAAACCGAATAATTTCAACAGAACCATTGACTCAGGCAGGCCTGTTGTTTTGTTGAAAGTGAAACATTTATCAGGACACAAAAGTTGTCATTGAGGCGGAAGGGGGAGAAAAATACACGGTGCAACAAGAGTCTCATAAACAATGAATCCTCGGGAGAGTTGGAGGTGAGTTGCTAAGTGACACGTGCCTCGTTCTGAAATTGCAACAGCGCGCCTTCCTTTATGCACAGGATTTCACCGAAGTCCAAGGACAGGATGTGATTTCAATCGCCAAGTCTCTCCTTTTCAAGAGGCGCAAAATTTCCACCCCCCAATAAAAATAAAAATAAAAATATCGCAACGATTGCTTTGATTTTCTTTGAAAAGGTCGCCCAGCTTCCTCTCTTCATCAGCGACGGAAAATGGCATCACATTTGCATCACGTGGACCACCCGAGACGGGATGTGGGAGGCTTTCCAGGATGGAGAGAAATTGGGTACCGGAGAAAATTTGGCCCCTTGGCATCCTATTAAACCTGGAGGGGTTTTGATCCTTGGGCAGGAACAGGTGAGCCACAACAGATCGTTTGGGGTGGGTTCCACTTTGTTTTTTCTTTTTTGTTTAAAACTCAATTCTGGGATCTGCAGCTGAATCTGATGCAAAAAAATAAAATAAAAAATAAATAGAAAATGTGTTGGAGGATCAGCACTGAACAGAAACATTACTTTTCCCTCCCCGGTTTCTTCAGCTGCCTCTCATTTATTTTTCATTTATAATTTATGTATGCAATAATATGATTTGCGGGATCCTTGGTGCTCTCTGAGCTTGGTTGTTTTCTTGCAGATGTTTCATTGCTCAACTAGGCAACCTCATCGGTGTTAGAAGAGATAATAAATAGACTTAGAAGAGATAATAAATAGAAGAGATAATTAAAAAAAACTCACTCCCTTCTAGCACTGATGATGTTAACATGTCAGGTAATGAAACATCTGCAAGAAAAACAGTCAAGCTCAGAGAGCATTAAGGACCCCACAGTCCTCCTCCTCCTCCTCCTCCTCTTCTTCTTCCTCCTCCTCCTCCTCCTCCTCCTCCTCCTTTCCACAAACCACACTCCCTTCTAGCACTGACGATGTTACTTAGTTAGGTAATGAAACATGTGCAGGAAAATCACCAAGCTCAGATAGCACCAAGCAGTCCACAGTTCAACCCTAAGCTACAAGTATCCTCTTTTATGGGTATTATGCAGATTACAAATCACACTCTGATTTAGATACTATTGTGATTGAACAAGCTGGGAATCAGAAATGCGGTGAGTGATCTGTTGCAAAGGACAGAGAGATCTACCTGTAGATCTCCATCTACAGTATGTCTTCTATCAGGATCTTCTCTTTGAAGGAGAAGACGATGTCCAAAGATATGGCTAAAAGGCTGAGATGTCAGAAAAGAAAGGGATGGAAGAGAAGAGCATGTATCTGATTATGGAGGTTTCCATCATGCAAGATTGCATCTAAGAACGCTCAGACTGACTTCAAAGTAACATTTCCAAAAAACTCATGAGATTTGATGACCTTCTCAGATTTGGAGGTGGTTTTTTTTTTTTTTAAAGATACTTGGAAGTTGGAGAAGTTGCCTTTTTCAGGATATAACTCATCTTCTTTTTAGCAAAAAACAAAAACACACCAAAACATTTGCTTGGTCTTAACAGATGGTTTGCTTTCATTTGTCTTGAAGGACACGGTTGGAGGCAGGTTTGATGCCACTCAAGCGTTTGTTGGAGAAATGAGCCAGTTCAATATCTGGGACAGAGTCTTAAAGCCGGACGATATTATGAAGATTGCGAATTGCTCCATCAACATGCCTGGCAACATCATTCCGTGGGTCGACAATAACGTGGATGTGTTTGGTGGTGCCACTAAATGGCCCGTGGAGAGCTGTGAGGAACGCTTGCTGGACTTATAACCATGGCCATTTGCTAGCCAAGTGCCCTCTTTTTATTAAGACAATCTTTGATGCTCTGAGATTCCTCTTCGTTTCCTTGTAGTGTAAACGTATCAATCATTACAATTTTATTTTTTAAACCCTGCTTAGTTAGCTGCCCTCCCCATGCACAATATACAATTCCACACCTAGGGTTGTAGTTCTCTAGAGATGTCCACAAAAGTCCCCTTGAGGTCTTCCGATGGCTGCGTTGCCACGTCCGGTTGTGTTGGACCCAGCCGTGGTGATTTATAAAGTATGTTCTAAGGCTTAAGCCAGTATTAGAACAAAGACATTCTGGCTTGCTCAACAAACTACGGCCAGAAGAAGTCATGTTCAACAGGTGCCCCCGCGGCCGAGGTGGATCCTGCGATGGCCACATGGGCACAGGAATTCTGGGAAATGAAGTTCACCAACATGGACATCAGAGGTGGGTTCCTACCGGAGCTCCCTGGTACGCAGTTCCAGTAGGGAGCGGCGGATTTCGCAACCGCTCCAGAGCCCTCTCTGCCGGTCCAATCGGCACATCACCATTTTTTTTCCAGTGATTTTCAGGCAATTTTGCTTCTGCGCATGCGCGGAAGCAAAATCTCGCCGAAATCTCGCGAGGGGACACGCGCGCGAGAGAGAGATTTTGGTGAGATTTTGCCTCCGCGCATGCGCGGAAGCAAAATCGCACCAAAATCTCTCGCGCGCGTGCATCCTCTCGTAAGATTTCGGCGCAATTTTGCACAGAAGCAAAAACGTGCGAAGGGGGGGTGCGCGCGTAGCGAAGCGTGGAGATGCGCGCGCATAGCTCCGGCAGCAAGGTAAGCGAGCAACCTGATGGACATGATCCAATTTGGAGGGAATAGATTACTAGCGGACTCTTATAGCAACCGAAAAACATAAATGCCCCCCTTCTATAGATGTTGTGAGTCCATCGCTTCTCAAAGGGTCAGTTCACTTGTTACCTGTTTTTCATTTTAGGTTGGTTTTTTTCCTCCAATTTTTTTGGTAAAAGTTCATCTTTTAAAGGATGATGATTCTAGAGCAGGGGTGTCAAACTCGATTTCATTGAGGGTTGTGTTTGAACTCCAGGGGGGGGCATGGCCGGGGGGGGGCATGGCCAGCTCAACATCACTCATTGAGGCTCTGTTTTCAGCCGCGATGGCCTCCTGCAACCCTCTGCCAGTGAAAACGGAGCTCAGGGAGGCCGTGTGGGCCCGCCGGGCTCTGTTTTCGACCGTGATGGTCTCCTGCAACCAGTGGTGGGTTCCTACCAGTACGGTCCAGTGCGCCATTCTGGTAGGGACCTGCCAATTGCGCAATTTGCATGCGACGGCTCCGGTGCCGTCTTCGCTGGTCCGTCGCGCTGCGCCATCTTTTTTCTGGAATTTTTGGGCTTTTTTTGCTTCCTGCGCATGCGCGGAAGCAAAATCCCACGAGGGGATGCATGCACGTGAGATTTTGGCGATTTTGCTTCCGCGCATGCGCAGGAAGCAAAATCACATGAGGGGATGTGCGCATGTAGCGAGCGTGCACGCGCGTGAAACGAGATGATGCGCACACAGCACACCGGTAGGCAGGTAAGAGGAACCTGCCCCTGCCTGCAACCCTCTGCCAGCGAAAACGGAGCTTGGGGAGGAAGCACGCGTCCCACCCGAGACCCTTTTCCCCTAGCAGAGGCATCGCAGGCCGGTTCTTCACTGTTTCCAGGGTGGGCCCGCGGGCCTTGGGTTTGACACCCCTGTTCTAGAAGGTCTCGCTTAGAGGTACATCCAATGGTCAGCAACCAGAACCTTTCTTGATAAACCTGGCAATGACCTGTGTTCAGCCATGGGGGGAACTGTTGTTAAAGCCATACTACTTCACTCCTGCTACATGTAGCTCCGTTGTTGCAATGATCCCCATTCTTCTACAGGCAGTCCTTGACTAACCACTACAATCAGGGGCACAATTACTGTTTTGCTAAGCAAGGCGGTTGCTCAATCAGCCGTGCTTGATTTTATGACCTGTTTTGCCCCGTTGTTATGTGAATCACACGGAGCCTGGCTTCCCCCGCATATTTTGCTTGTGGGAAGCCATCCGGAAGGTTGCAAATGGGTTCAGTGGGATGTTTCAACCATCACCGATCCATGCCAGTTTCCAAGTGGCCAAATTTTGATCATGTGACCCATAAGGATGCTGATGCCATGGTCACAAGTGCAAGGACCTGCCCATAAGTTACTTTTTTTCAGTGCTGTTATAACATTGAACAGTCGCTAAACGAATAACGGTTAACTAGGAAACTACCTGTAGTTTCCCATGACTCAGGTCTGCAACCTTGTCAAGACTTGCAGACTTCAACTCCCAGAATTGAGCATGGCTGGCTGGGGGATTCTGGGATTTGAAGTCCGCAAGTCTTAAAATTGACAAGGTTGGAGTCTCTGCTATAATAACCTGTTATAAAATCTGAAAATGAAGTCCCAAGGGTGCTTTTTTTCAAGAGGCAACTGGACTTTCTGGTTTTTCTTTGAAGACGTTTCGCTTCTCATTCATGAAGCTTCCTCAGCTCTTGACTGGATGGTGGGGAATGGAAGGATTTATATTCCTTGCAGACAGAGCTGGTCATTTGCATCCTTTTAGGGAGTCCTTGGAGGTTTGGGATGACCACCCTTCAAATGGTGTGGGAGGATGAACGAATTTCCAGAGAAAAATTGCAGACTATAGGAGCATTTGCACTACTCAGGTGACCCTGAGGACACAGATAAACCTCCAAGTGGCCTCAACGACTCTCTAGTCTGCAAATGACCAACTCTGTCTGCAAGGAGTATAAATCCTTCCATTCCACACCAGTCAGAGCTGAAGAAGCTTCTTGGATGAGAACCGAAACGTCTTCAAAGAAAAAACTAGAAAGTCCAGTTGCCTCTTGAAAAAAGCACCTTTGGGACAACGATGACCTGGATGACTGAGACATCTGACCCTGAAGAGACACCGTGTTTGACATCCATCTCCTGAAATGCTGAGCCTTATGTTCTGATTGCCCTTTTAAATAAGCACTTCTTGTGGTGGTTATTCTTAAACTACAAATAGACTTGTCTTAATATCGTGTCATAAAGGCCCTTCCAACAGGACGTTCTGTGCCATCGGGGTTGCGAAAAGGTATCGCCGAACACCTCGTCTGTTTTATTTTTGGGTCTGTGATTCAATCCAATGACAAGGCCCCCTGCGCTCTTTTTCATTTGTTGGAAGTGTTAGCCAACGAGGACCGGAATGGAAAGAAATCCAATTTGTTTACCAATGTGTAATGTCACATCAGAGGTGCTGGCTGGGAGTACAGCTCGGTTATCCTTTAAAAAATACACTTCCCTTTCATTTTTGTATTCTCCAAAGCAAACAAATATCCACTGTTGACAAAAGCAAGTAGGAAAAAAAATATGTGCAAAAATGCATGGATTTAATAAAAGAACGAAGAGAGAGGCAGTGAGATATACAGGAAGGGAGAGAGGGAGAAAGAGGAGAGAGAGAGAAGTTAGAGAGGGAGACAGAGAGAGATAGAGAAGGAGAGAAGGAGAGAGGGAGAGAGGGAGAGAGAGAAATTTGGGGGAGAGACAGACAAGGAGAGAGATAGGGAGAAAGATAAGAGAGAGAGAGAAAAATTAAAGAGGGAGAGAGAAGTTAGAGGATAGAGAGAAAGAGGGAGATAGATAGACAGGGAGAGAGGGAAAAAGATAGAGAGAGAAATTAGAGAGGAGAGAGAGAGACAAGGAGAGAGGGGCAGAAAGAGATAAGATCTTGACAGACTTGAACATTGGGTGCTATCTAACAAAATGAAATTCAATGGTGAAAAAAGCAAGGTTCTACATTTAGGCAAGGAAAACAAAATGCACAGGTACAGTATATGTGGTACCTTGCTCAACAGTAGTAACTGTGAGAGGGATCTTGGAGACCTAGTGGACAACTATTTAAATATGAGCCAGCCGTGTGCAGCAGCTGCCAAAAAAGCCAACACAGTTCTAGGCTGCATAAACAGAGGGATAGAATCAAGATCATGTGAAGTGTTAATACCACTTTATAATGCCTTGGTAAGGCCACACTTGGAATACTGCATTCAGTTTTGGTCGTCACGATGTAAAAAGGATGTTGAGACTCTAGAAAGAGTGCAGAGAAGAGCAACAAAGATGATTAGGGGACTGGAGGACTAAAACATATGAAGAACGGTTGCAGGAATTGGGTATGTCTAGTTTAATGAAAAGAAGGACCAGGGGAGACATGATAGCAGTGTTCCAGTATCTCAGGGGTTGCCACAAAGAAGAGGGAGTCAAACTATTCTCCAAAGCACCTGAAGGCAGGACAAGAAGCAATGGGTGGAAACTAATCAAGGAGAGAAGCAACCTGGAACTAAGGAGAAATTTCCTGACAGAACAATTAATCAGTGCAATAACTTGCTTCCAGAAGTTGTGAATGCTCCAGCACTGGACGTTTTTAAGAAGAGATTGGATAACCATTTGTCTGAAGTATAGGGTTTCCTGCCTAAGCAGGGGGTTGGACTAGAAGACCTCCAAGGTCCCTTCCAACTCTGTTATTCTGATTAGGGAGAGAGAAAAATTAGATAGGGAGAGGGAGAAGGAGAGGAAGAGGAAGAGAGATAGACAGGGAGAGAGGGAAAAAGAGTAGCTACGAATCCTGATCAGACATGGGTAATTGTGTGTGTGCTTTAATCCCCTTTAATCCCCTTTTTTTGGGGGAAATATCTGGTTCTTTCTCCCCCTCCCTTTCCCTCTCTCCCCCTCGCCTTTTTAAATATTTGTGATTATTTGGGGCTTCTGACACTAAGCAACCCTAACAGGGAAGGAGGGCAATTTTTAGAGAGAGTTTAATTTTAGAGAGGGTGGGGAGGGTGTTCTTTATAAAGGTTCATATTTTATTTTTTCATATGCTTGGATTGTTCAGAGGTCTGTAACCAGGTCTGTAACAAGGACTGCCGGACATATTTCCATTGAAATGTAAGATGATGTTCTTTAAAAAAAAAAGAAATTTAAAAAAAATTCTTGCACTGGAAGGGAATTTGCCTTTTGCACTTTTGTGAAACGTTGTGATTATCTTTCTAGGCCTTTGTCACATATGCAAACTTCATGTTGCTGTTCTGTTTGTAGAAGGTAAAGAGGGCGATTAAGACAAATGTAAATGCCATTCCTTTAGGAGTCTCTCCTAAGCCCTATTTTAAACACATTCTTAACGTTCTCCTTTTGAAATAAGAGGAACTTGGAAATGCTTCTTAACACCTGGGTCTATACAGTTCACAAAACCTGAAATTTCAGATAACAGGTTGGGATGGCATGGCATGGCATGGCGTGGCATGGCATGGCATGGCATAGCATAGGGAATTAGAGTTAGAGATAGAGTAGAGTATATATAGAGTAGAGTAGAGTAGAATTCAGAATAGAATAGAATAGAGTAGAGTAGAATAGAGTAGAATAGAAGAAGATGATGAAGAAGAAGAAGAAGAGGAGGAGGAGGAGGAAGAGGAGGAGGAGGAGGAGGAGGAGGAGAATGGAATGGAATGGAATGGAATAGAATAGAATAGAATAGAATAGAATAGAATGGAATGGAATGGAATGGAATGGAATAGGAATAGGAATAGGAATAGGAATAGGAATAGGAATAGGAACGGAACGGAACGGA
>JALIGW010000018.1:13561214-13613714 GCA_023053685.1 Diadophis punctatus similis
TATCATATACTCCCTATTTCTATTATTTATCCATCATCCATCAATCATCTATCAATTATCTAATTTAGAATCTATCATCTCCCTCCTTCCCTCTTCCTATCTGTCTCTCTCTCATCTATCTATCTATCTATCTATCTATCTATCTATCTATCTATCTATCTATCTATCTATCTATCTATCTATCTATCTATCTATCTATCTACCTACCTACCTACCTACCTACCTACCTACCTACCTATCTATCTTATCTATCTATATCCATCCATCCATCCATCCATCCATCCATCCATCTTTTATCATCTATCAATCTATCATATACTCCCTATTTCTATTATTTATCCATCATCCATCAATCATCTATCAATTATCTAATTTAGAATCTATCATCTCCCTCCTTCCCTCTTCCTATCTGTCTCTCTCTCATCTATCTATCTATCTATCTATCTATCTATCTATCTATCTATCTATCTATCTATCTATCTATCTACCTACCTACCTACCTACCTACCTACCTACCTACCTACCTACCTACCTACCTATCTTATCTATCTATATCCATCCATCCATCCATCCATCCATCCATCTTTTATCATCTATCACTCTATCATATACTCCCTATTTCTATTATTTATCCATCATCCATCAATCATCTATCAATTATCTAATTTAGAATCTATCATCTCCCTCCTTCCCTCTTCCTATCTGTCTCTCTCTCATCTATCTATCTATCTATCTATCTATCTATCTATCTATCTATCTATCTATCTATCTATCTATCTATCTATCTATCTACCTACCTACCTACCTACCTACCTACCTACCTACCTACCTACCTACCTACCTACCTACCTTCTTATCTTTTCTATCATGCTGACCACCTTGCTATAGCGAGCAACTCTGATCTGTCTTGCTGGCAGGGGGCCATTAGACTACAAGGGGTGTCCTTAGCCATAAATTTGCCTTAATTGCAATCTACAATAGGCTGGGATGGAAGATCCTGCTGTGTAAATGAATGAGACACATTTCACCTTAGCAGACAATTAAAGAGGAAGGAGGGAGTCCCATCCTTTCTACTTGTAGGCCAACCCAAAGAAAGTGAGCCGCAGGGACCGTTGCTTGGCCACATATCACAAGATCTGTGATGAATTTTCAGGCATAAAAGCTACAATCTGGGTCACCTCTCCTAATCAGCTTAAAAAAAACGGTCGGGGTTTCTGAGAACCAAAACAGCAATAATTTGACCTACTTCAGTCCGATAATCTTTAAAAGCTGCTGAACATCTGCCTTTTGGCATTTGCAAATACTTAATGCATCTTTGGTAAAAAATAATAATAATTAATGAATGCACTTTGGCATGGGTGGGACCAGCTGAGTGTATGTGTGTGGTGTGTGTGTGTAGAGCATGAATTCAGGTGGGTTTGCAAATGGAAGCAGGCAAGGTAGTGAAGATTCCTCCAAAGGCCCCCTAATTCACGTACAAACGAGATGCTACCCGTTGAATTGTACAAACGAGATGCTACCCATTGAATTTTACAACCATCCCTGCTGATGTAGTTAGAAGTCACTATTACAAGGGTGGCCAATTAAGTATTTCCTCTTGATGGTTCGTGATGTATTATTAAGAGCTGCCAACTGAGAAGTGAGATTTGCAATTTGTTTTATGGATCATAATAAGTTTGTCTCCGGATTTGACTCGTGGCAAGGGCAGCTCGATCGTAAAGGGAGACTGCCCGTTAGGTCGTAAGTCATAATGGTCGTAAAGCGGACTGGTCCCGTGACTGTAAGATGTGGTGGATGGTCATAAATGCAGTTGTGTTGCTAAGAGCTCAAAGTGTGGTTATGTGAACTTTGGGTGGGGGGATTGTCAGAAATTCGGATGTAGGTCATAAGTCCCCCTTTTCAGGTTGGTCGTAAGTTTGAACAATCGTTAAGCAAGTGGTCATAAGTCAAGAACTACCTGTATATGCCATCATATGCAGAATATGGAATCAGAGATGTGCTGTACTGTAATCCTCGACTTATAATAGTTCGTTTAGTGACCGTTCAAAGAGACAACAGCACTGAAAAAAGCGACATAAGTTCATCTTTCACACTTATGACCGTTTCACTGGTCCCATGATTAAAATTAAGACGCTTGGGAACTGACTCATACTTATGACGGTTGCAGTGTTCCCTGGGTCATATGATCCCCTTTTGCGACCTTCTGACGAGCCAACAGGGAAGCCCGATTCACTTAACAACAGTGTTCCTGACTTAACAACTGCAGCAATTCACTTAATGACCGTGGCAAGGAAAGTCGTAAAATGGGACAAATTTCACTTCACTTGTGTTTCGCTTAGGAACAGAAATTTGGGAGCTCAATTGTGGTCATAGGTCGAGGACTACCTGCACAAGGGAAGGCCCCTTGCTCCCCCAAAACCAGAGGTCGCGTCTGACCGACCTTCTCTTGGCCATGATCCAATCGTGGCAACTTAGCGAGTCAGGAAATGCCTCCGCCGGATACATTATGAATGGACCGCCAAACAGATCACGGATCGAGCTGCAGCCCAGGAATCTCTTTCAGGCTTTCTCAGGAATGACAAAAATCAGAGGTGTAGAATTATATCCGCAGGAAGGTCGCGCCCAAGTCAGAAATATGATATTGGATCTACTTTGCTAGCCGCTTTTTTTTTTAAAAAAAAGGTGGGATGGGCAGCAGAAACATTTGAGATAAAGCAGCCAAGTGGAAAATAAAATCTACCCCACTGCTCCCTCCCTCCCTTCCATCCGTGCTCACTAAATAAATTACTGGTCATGTTTTATTCAAAAGGCTCAGCCTGTTGGAACAGCACGGAGATAGCAAGCCAGTTCAATCTCTAGAAAGAGGGGTTTTCACCCCACCTCTTCAGCCCTCCAGCTGCGTATCGGTCTGACTTGCATCCATGTTGGGTAGCATCCTTTCTTATGTAGGTGAGATACCTGCATAAATCAGGGCTGCCCAAACACTAGCCATTTGCAAGTCCAAAGCAGTGTGTGTGTGTGTGTGTGTGTGTGTGTGTGTGTGTGTGTGTGTGTGTGTGTGTACAGGTAGTCCTTGACAGTTCATAATGTGACTTATGACCTCTTCACAGTGTGAATATTGCCGGTTGTATGTCTATGCAGGATGATGCACCCTATCTAATATGATGGTACATTCCAATACAAGCAGAACACGTGATATGATGTTTTGCGCATGTCCACATTCCTAAACCTCCATTAATTCTTCTTCTGCCTTAGCTCTTGACCTGAACGGTCGTGTTTCTTAGCAAAGATGTAATTATTCAAGATTTATTGTCTTTGTACTGAAATAGATATTTTCTATTAGACATTTAATCTCGGCTTTAGTTCTAACTATTGAATTCCAAGTAAAAGATCCAAATCGCCTCTATGAGATTTTATTCTCATCCCAACATGACATTTGCAGTTCTGACTCAAAAACCTCCTGTCTTTAGGATGGGTTTGGACCATGAACCCCTGGCCAGAAATGAGCTCAAATATCCATAAAGAGAAATCGGATTCATGCAATGTATCTTGTTTTCTGATGGAAATCGTTGGTAGAACATTACGGACAAAGCTTGCATGTTAATGAGAATTGCATCTTCTTATTGCTTTTTCTTTTATTTTGTGGCTTTCCCCCACGTCTTCCTCTAAATATGTCCACGTCTTATAATTTCATTGGCATTCAACCGGGGAGATTTTTATCTTTGCCTGGTTGTTCTCAATATATATATATATATATATATATATATATATATATATATATATATATATATATATATATATATATATATATATATATATATATATATATATATATATATATATATATATATATATATATATATATATATATATATATATATATATATATATACATACGATGATTTAAAGCATTCAGAATATAAATTTATCTAGCTGTCCTCACCGATGGAAAAACTGACATGTGTTTTAAGGCAGAGACAAGGCACCGTTCAGTGTCTTCGTTGCTCACTGGAATGTTCAGATTCAAAACCAACATGCAACTGGAGCATTTGAGTGTTTAAAAATGTATAAGACGCCTCACTTAAAGAGAGGGATTCTTCCCTGGAGCCTCAAACATCTCTCAGGCTTCCTGATTTTCTCCACATTAGCTCAGCCTGAGCTGTTGAATCTTAGAATCATAGAAGTGAAAGGGACCTTGGAGGTCTTCTAGTCCAACCCCAGAAGATGTGGTGGCCCGCCAGCAGCCCATGCAGCTGATAGCGGATCCCGTTCAAGAGGAGACCGACTTGGTGATGCGCCAGCGGCCTGTGCAGCTGGCACCCGAGTCGGACAGTGAGGAGGCTGGCGAGGACTCGGTGCCAGAGGCAGAGGTTCAGCCAGGGCCTTCGGAACCTCCAGCACCTCATAGCAGTGATGAGGCAGAAGAGACTTCTCCTCTTCTTAATGCACGGGCACGCAGAGCTGCCAAAAGGCAGGAATAGTTACTCCAGAGGAGGTCTCCTCGGGAGTAAGACTTGGGGCTAATTGGCCACTCCCCTAGTCTACTTAAGGACATCAGAGGCAGCTGAATCTCTGCAGGAAACAACGTTTGAGATTCGTGTGTTCATCGTGTGTGCCTTGTGTCTGGAAAATCTCTGCTCTGTTTAGGCTTGCTTATTGAGGACGACTTCTAGGCATTTTGCCAAGCCTTTGAAACTTCGTGAGATATCAAGAACTAATTGCTATTATATGATTTAAGACTTTCTGAACTTATGCCGGCTGTTAATGACGATTAATTAGCAGCTGGTTGTTTGCAAGAAAAGAGTGCTTTTAGGTTCGTGCGTGTGTATCCACTACTAAGCCAGTTATTAGTAGTTGGTTATTGATTAAACTAAGTTCGAACAAACTGTGTGTTTGCTATGTTCCTAGCTGGGGCAGAACAGAAGACTGGAAAGTGGTTAAAATGGAAGAGTGTGGAAACTCTTGCGTAAAATCAAGATGAAGCCACTCCGGTTCATAGGGACGGACTATCCATTGTTACACAAAGGATCCCTTAGAGAAGGATAGCTTTCTTAAAAATCAAGTGTTTTGCTTCTTCACTTATGCTTTTTCAAGAGCGAAGACGAGATGGTTCCTACTAACAGTGATCCTGAGGCTTAAATGGGGATGAAAAGGAAGAATACAGGATGGGTGTGAAAGCTGCGTGGGTAAATTCAAAGTATTTGGACAAAGAAGATGGAACGTCCAACAAAGCCTATTCATGCTTAAGAGTTTTGCAAAATCTCGCAATGTTGCTTGTCAGGTGGGGGAACAAAAATGAAACACAAATAACGGAGATGGTTTTGTAATCTTTTCCCCACAGCCCAGCCCCTGTCAAATATATAGAACCCTAATGGTTTAAACTTTTAGTGATTCCCCCCCCCCCCCCGCTTTGGGCGGAAAAATAAAATAAGGAAAGAACGCAAGAAGTCTCTGCTTGACACGGCTTGACACGGCCATGAAATGGGGTTGCTCTGAAATACGAGGCGTAACAACCGATGTTGTATTAAATGGTTTCTATTATCCTGCTCTTGTAAAGTGTCAATCACATTCGTTTTTCGGACTTTCAGCTTGTCAACCCATCCTCTTGCAGGTGGAAGAATAGAATAGAATAAAATAAATTCTTTATTGGCCAAGTCTGATTGGACACACAAGGAATTTGTCTCCAATGCATAAGCTCTCAGTAGACGTACAAGCCACAATCATAAATCATAAGATACAAACGTAAGGAATAAGAGTCCCCAAAGGTCCCTCTGGGCTTCCTGGTTTTTCTGTGAAGAAAAACTGAAGAGCCGAAGAAGCTTCCTGGATGAGAAGCGAAACGTCTTCAAAGAAAAACCAGAAAGTCCAGTTGCCTCTTGAAAAAAGCACCTTTGGGACAACCATGACCTGGATGATGGAGAATCTCCACAGACAACTGCTTTGAAAATGTTTTGCTTCTCATCCAAGTAGCTTCTTCAATTCTGAAGAAGAAGAACTGAAGAAGCTTCTTGGATGAGAAGCGAAACGTCTTCAAAGAAAAACCAGAAAGTCCAGTTGCCTCTTGAAAAAAGCCCCTTTGGGACAACCGATAACCTGGATGACTGAGAATATAGACTTAAGTCATCAGATTCAACCCACAGGTGATAGTCGTAAAATACCAATAGGAGTAGGTAATAGGAAAGATGAGAAGGATAACAGTAAATAAAGCCCTACTACATGATTAGATATCCTTAGGCATAACACAATACTGTGGGAATTATGTCTTTAGCAGAGCGATGGCATGGGGGGAAAAAACTATCTTTGTGTTTCTAGCAATATAGCAATAGCAATAGCACTTTTCTTATATACCGCTTCATAGTGCTTTACAGCCCTCTCTAAGCGGTTTACAGAGTTCAGCATATTGCCCCCAACAATCTGGGTCCTCATTTTACCGACCCCGGAAGGATGGAAGGCTGAGTCAACCTTGAGCCGGTGAGATTTGAACAGCTGAACTGTTGAACTAGCAGTCAGCCTGCAATGGCTGCATTTAACCACTGCACCACTTCAGCTCCAGTTTCTAGTTGTTTTGGCATGCAATGCCCTATAGCGGCGTCCCGAGGGGAGGAGTTGAAACTGTTTACATCCAGGATTTATTTATTTATTTATTTATTTAAATGGATTTCTATGCTGCCCAACTCCCGGAGGACTCTGGGCGGCTCACACAAGGATGTGAAGGTTCTGTAGATATTTTCTCTCAGCCCTCTTTCTGGTCCGTGCAGTATACAGTATACAGGTCCCCAATTGAAAGCAGGCTGGTAGCCATTGTTTTTTCTGCAGTCCTAGCTATCCGATGAAGTCTGTGTCTGTCCTGTTTGGTTGCTGTGCCAAACCAGACAGTTATAAAGGTACAAATGACAGACTCAATAATTAGAATGGAATGGAATGGGAATGGGAATAGAATAGAATAATAGAATAGAATAGAATAGAATAGAATGGAATGGAATGGAATGGAATGGAATGGAATGGAATGGAATAGAATAGAATAGAATAGGAATAAAGAATAGAATAGAATGGAATGGAATGGAATGGAATGGAATGGAATGGAATGGAATGGAATAGAATAGAATAGAATAGAATAGAATAGAATAGAATAGAATAGAATAGAATAGAATAGAATAGAATAGAATAGAATAGAATAGAATAGAATAGGAATAGGAATAAAGAATAGAATGGAATGGAATGGAATAGAATATATGGAATGGGAATGGGAATGGGAATGGGAATGGGAATGGGAATGGGAATGGGAATGGGAAGAGAAGAGAAGGGAAGGGAAGGGAAGGGAAGGGAAGGGAAGGGAATAGAATAGAATAGAATAGAATAGAATAGGAATAAAGAATAGAATAGAATAGAATAGAATAGAATAGAATAGAATAGAATAGAATAGAATAGAATAGAATAGAATAGAATAGAATAGAATTAGAATAGAATAGAATAGAATAGAATAGAATAGGAGTTTGAAAGGACCTTGGAGGTCTTCTAGTCCAACCCCCTGCTTAGGCAGGAAACCCTACACCACTTCAGACAAATGGTTATCCAATCTCTTCTTAAAAACTTCCAGTGTTGGAGCATTCACAACTTCTGGAGGCAAGCTGTTCCCCTGATTAATTGTTCTCACTGTCAGGAAATTTCTCCTTAGTTCCAGGTTGCTTCTCTCCTTGATTAGTTTCCATCCATTGTTTCTTCTGCCATCAGATGCTTTGGTGAATAGCTTGACTCCCTCTTCTTTGTGGCAGCCCCTCAAATATTGGAAGGCTGCTATCATGTCTCCCCTGGTCCTTCTGTAGAACGGTATCAGCAGCTTCTTGGGCAGTCTGAGCTTCCTAAATTGGCTGAGGAAGAACATTCTTTGTTTGTCCTTTTTAATGATGGTTCTAATGTCAGGTGTCCATTTCAAGTCCTGGGAGATTATAGAACCCAGAAACCAGTTTTCAGGAATGGCGTTCTTCTGATAGAAAGAGATGGCTATTTCCATTTACCTGCTAAAGAAAGCCGAATATGAGTAGTTCTCAATTTAAAACAGTTCCTTCAGCAATCATTCAAAGTTACAACGGTGCTGAAAAAAGGGACTTATGACCATTTTCCACATTTATGACCATTGCAGCATCTTCCCCATGGTCATGACTTGCATTCAGATGCTTGACAACTGATTCACATTTACGACGGTTGCAGTGTCACGGGGTCATGTGCAATCTCCAGCCACGTCAATGGGGAAACCAGATTCACTTAACAACCGTGTTACTAATTGAACCACTGCAGCGATTTACTTAACAACGGTGGCAAGGAAAGTCGTTCAATGGGACAAAGCTCACCTAACAAATGTTTCGCTTAGCAACGTAACTCGAGGACTCCCTGTATCTGCTAAAAAAAAGATTGGGCTCATTATACTGATGAAAGAAGGGAAGAAAAAGCCAAGCAAACGGGCCAGCAAAAATACGGGTAGGAGAAAGTTACCCGGTTTTGTGCCAAGCTTGGCTGATCGTTGTGCCACCGTGGCGTGTGGGAGGCTGTGTAGGTGCAGCCTCACGAAGTTGGCAACCGGATCTTCTGAGCAATTAAAATCTGACTAGGCTCGCCAAAAAAAGAAAAAAAGAACGCTTGGTTTTGTGCTTTGAGAACTATTTCAGTTCACATTTTTTTGGGGTTAGAAAATAATGGGGTTTTTTTTTGTTTTTTTGTTTTTGTTTTTTTGAAGTGAGAAAAAGGGGTCGATTAGACGGCCCGCAAAGCATGTTGTATTTCAGTTAGCAAAATGGAAGAGTTAAAACAGGGGTGTCAAACTCAAGGGGTACTTAGTTCTGGCTGACCGGGCTGCCCTGAAAACAGCGAAGGACCGGCCCACAGTGCCTCTGAAGAAGGAAGGAGATTGAAGAGGGAAGGAAAAAGAAGGGAAGGAAGGGAAGGGAAGGAAGGAAGGAAGGGAAGGAAAGAAGGAAGGAAGGAAGGGAAGGGAAGGGAAGGAAGGAAGGAAGGGAAGGAAAGAAGGAAGGAAGGAAGGAAGGGAAGGGAAGGAAGGAAGGAAGGAAGGGAGGGAGGGAAGGGGAAGGGGAAGGGGAAGGGGAAGGAAGGAAGGAAGGGAAAGGGAAGGGAAGGGAAGGGAAGGAAAGGGAGGAAGGAAGGGAAAGGGAAGGGAAGGGAAGGGAAGGGAAGGGAAGGGAAGGGAGGGAAGGAAGGAAGGAAGGGAAGGGAAGGGAAGGGAGGAAGGAAGGAAGGGAAGGAAAGAAGGAAGGAAGGAAGGGAAGGGAAGGGAAGGGAAGGGAAGGGAAGGGAAGGAAGGAAGGAAGGGAAGGGGAAGGGGAAGGGGAAGGAAGGAAGGGAAAGGGAAGGGAAGGGAAGGGAGGGAAGGAAGGAAGGAAGGAAGGAAGGAAGGGAAAGGGAAGGGAAGGGAAGGGAGGGAGGGAAGGAAGGAAGGAAGGAAGGAAGGGAAGGAAGGAAGGAAGAAAGGGAAGGGAAGGAAAGGGAAGGAAGGGAGGGAGGAAGGGAAGGGAAGGATGGAAGGAAGGAAGGAAGGAAGGGAAGGGAGGGGAGGAAAGGAAAGGAAAGGAAAGGAAAGGAAAGGAAAGGAAGAAGAAAACAATGGATCCCCCAGCCCCACCTGGGCCACCACAGGTGCCCCCAACACGAATGACGTTGAGCTGCCCCCCTGACCACGCCTCCTCCCAAGGTCAAACACAACTCTGATGCGGCCCACAATCAAATTGAGTTTGACACCCCTGAGTTAAGGGGTTATTGGCTGGCCGGGGAATTCTGGGAGTTGAAGTCCAGCCCCCTTAAACTTGCCATAGTTGGGAAATTTTGTGCTCAAGCTACATCGGCGTTCATTTTTCACAAGGAGGCTAGCACATGTGCAGAGACAGGTGAGCGAGTCTTCAAGTGAAACACTACAATTCTTCTTAACCCAAAGAACACACTTGTCTCCCTCTTAACAACTCTTTCCCCATCAGATAAAAATAAATCTCAAGTAAGCCAAAGATGCATTCTTTCTGAAAAAGGTTCCTGGGAGTGGAATTCTTCCTGTTCTCTGAGTTCGGTTGTTTGCTTGGTTTCTGAAGGTCAAACGAAGTCGGCAGGGGTGGGTTCCGGATTCTCCTACTGCCGGTTCGCTCAGGGATGTGCCGCATGGGCACGTGCATGCGCAGTACTAAAAAACCCAAGATGGCGCTGCCTATGGCGCCGAGAGAATCGGCTCGGGGGCGTGGCAGGCCTGGGTCGCTGCCGGTTCCAGCGACCAGGCCGCCAAGTTACTAACGGTTCTATAGAACCGGTCCGAACCGGTAGGAACCCACCTCTGGAAGTCAGTCAGATAACAAAGCATATCCTTTCTTGAACTATTCAAGGAAATCTCGGGTGGGCTTGGCTTGACCCCATATGTCCAAGACCCCTTCTTTTTTTCCTATAATATCCTGAGTTTCCATTGGGCCTGAAGGTACAGAGCTTGGAATCAAAGGTTTTCCCACCGCACCCATAAATTCAAAAGTACGCTTTCCATTTGTCGCTGGTGATCATAGTCACAACATCTGAATTAGCATTTGACCAGGAGGGAGCTGGGGGTGTGCTACAGTGAATATAGCAATAGCACTTAGACTTATATACCGCTTCATAGTGCTTTACAGCCCTCTCTAAGCGGTTTACAGAGTTCAGCATATTGCCCCCAACAATCTGGGTCCTCATTTTACCCACCTCGGAAGGATGGAAGGCTGAGTCAACCTTGAGCCGGTGAGATTTGAACAGCTGAACTGCTGAACTGCAGTGCTGCATTTTAACCACTTCACCACCTCGGCTCTGTATGTCCACTGTGGGGTCTTTGGTGCTCTCTGGGCTTGGTTGTTTTCTTGCAGACGTTTCATTACCCAACTGGGCAACATCAGCAGTGCTAGAATGGAGTGAGGTTTGTGAAGAGGAGGAGAAGAGGAGGACTGTGGGGACCTTGTTGCTCCCTGAGTTGTTTTCTTGCAGACGTTTCATTACCCAAGTAGGTAACATCATCAGTGATAGAATGGAGTGAAATTTGGGAGGAGGAGGAGGAGGAGGAGGAGGAGGAGGAGGAGGAGGAGGAGGAGGAGGAGGAGGAATAATAATAGGAGGACTGTGGGGTCTTTGGTGCTCTCTGAGCTTGGTTGTTTTCTTGCAGACGTTTCATTAACCAGCTAGGTAACATCATCAGTGTTAGAAGAGAGTGGGGGTTGTGGAGAAGAGGAGGAGGAGGAGGAGAAGATAACTTATTAAAGTCTCTGAATTTTGATCATGTGACCATGGGGCTACTGCAACAGTCGTAAATG
Organism: Diadophis punctatus similis; assembly: GCA_023053685.1. Lineage (NCBI taxonomy): Eukaryota > Metazoa > Chordata > Lepidosauria > Squamata > Dipsadidae > Diadophis > Diadophis punctatus. Next base: position 13,572,530 of record JALIGW010000018.1, read on the forward strand.
TAAAAAAGGGTCATAAATCACTTTTTTTCTGCCGTTGTAACTTTGAACGGCCACTAAAGGAACGGTTGTAAGTCGAGACCTATCTGTAAATTGCAGTTTTGTCTGTCTTTCGCGTTTCATAATTTATGATTTCTAATAGGGAGGAGGATAATACTGATGTATTTTTGGGCACTGTGTCCCAAAAACCTGTCAAGAGCCCAACGCTTTCCTTACATTCCTATTGATTAAACTATTGATTAACAATCTTAATACTTAGTAGTTGGATAAATCACACCTTCCAGTCTCGAGAAGACAGTGTTGAATTCATAAAAGTAGGAAACCATCCAAGTTTTACGTTGGATGGTGGTTGTGTGTAGAGGAGGAAGTTGGAGGAGCATCTGTTGATCATGAATCATATTGTTTTCAAATTTTATTCTTGCAGTCCGTAAAAACCTAATGGGCTGAAAATTGTTGACAATATTCAGGCAAAGCAAGCAAACGGATTCCTCATGAAATTTATTTGAAAAGTGTGAAGAGCAAACAAATATTTATTGCCCAGGACACAAATAATTCCTTTGGCAGATGCTGGTTCTGGTTTTCGGATTGCAGAAAACAATTGGAGACATCTTTGAGGTAGGAAGAAATGCAGATAAATAAAGTTGCAGCCAACTGATGCTGTACAATTTAGCTGATTTTTACCCAGTATTCTAGTCATAATCCAAGTAAACCTACTCGGGCCTACAACCTATATTGCCCCCACAAATCAACAGATGCAACAGCTTGAGATCCTGGGATTGTAGTCCAAAGTATTTCTCAGTCAGAATAGAGCTGGAAGGGACCTTGGAGGTCTTCTAGTCCAACCCCCTGCTCAAGCAGGAGACCCTACACCATTTCACACAAATGGCTGTCCAGTCTCCTCTTAATAACCTCCATTCACGGAGCACCCATAACTTCTGGTGGCAAGCTGTTCCACTGGTTAATTGTCCCCACTGTTAGGAAGTTTCTCCTTAATTCCAGATTGCTTCTCTCCTTGATTAGTTTCCATCCATTGCTTCTTGTCTTGCCTTCTGATGCTTTGGAAAAATAGGTTGACCCCCTCTTCTTTGTGGTAGCCCCTCAAATACTGGAATATTGCTATCATGTCACCCCTACTTCTTTTCTCTAGACTGGCCATACTCAATTCTTACAACCGTTCTTATGTTTGAGATAATTTCTTCATATATTTGAGGTAATTTCTTCATATATTTGAGGTAATTTCTTCATATATTGGAGATAATTTCTTCATATATTTGAGGTAATTTCTTCATATATTTGAGGTAATTTCTTTATATATTTGAGGTAATTTTTTCATATATTTGAGGTAATTTCTTCATATATTTGAGATAATTTCTTCATATATTTGAAGTAATTTCTTTATATATTGGAGATAATTTCTTCATATATTTGAGGTAATTTCTTCATATATTTGAGGTAATTTCTTCATACATTTGAGGTAATATATCCATGGTCCTGCTGTTTTGTTGCTGATGTTCCATTTCACTGTATCTCAGTTTGAGGCTGAATTTGACAGAGGGAGATCAGATTGTAGCCCTTCAAGAGAAGGACTACCGTAACCAATTCTTCTTTCTTTCTGAAGTTCTTTCTAAAGTATCTCTTCAAAATGAGGTCCAGGAAGGCTTCTTCTCTCAAACTAGGCCATCAAGTTAGATTTAGGCCTAGAGTGATGCAAACTGATTGATTTATTGTATGTCATCAAGTTGGTGTCAGTTCTTAGCAACCACGTAGATTTCCTCCAAGACAATTCTGCCACCAAGCTGGCCCTTCAGGTCTTACAATGGTGTACCCATCACTGCTGTAATTGTCTCCATCCATCTTGCTGTTGGTCACCCTCTTCTTCTCTTTCCTTCTATTAGAGTGAGGGACCAATCCAATTCTGACGGTTAACCTGTAATTTATAGCTTAGTGCTGAATGCAGATCTGAATTCTGCATCCAGCCATCATGGAAGGAGACCAGATCTTTGCTTGAAATGTCTGTCTGTCTGTCTGTCTGTCTGTCTGTCTGTCTATCTATCTATCTATCTATCTATCTATCTATCTATCTATCTATCTATCTATCTATCTATCTATCTATCTATCTATCTATCTATCTATCTATCTATCTATCTATCTATCTACGGTATCTACCTATTTACAGTATCTATCCATCTACGGTATCTATCTATCTATCTATCTATCTATCTATCTATCTATCTATCTATCTATCTATCTATCTATCTATCTATCTATCTATCTATCTATCATCTATCATCTATCTATATACAGTATCTATCTACAGTATCTGTCTGTCTGTCTGTCTGTCTGTCTATGGTATCTATGGTATCTATCTATGGTATCTATCTATCTATCTATCTATCTATCTATCTATCTATCTATCTATCTATCTATCTATCTATCTATCTATGGCATCTATCTATGGCATCTATCTATGGCATCTATCTATCTATCTATCTATCTATCTATCTATCTATCTATCTATCTATCTATCTATCTATCTATCTATCATCTATCTATATACAGTATCTATCTATCTACAGTATCTGTCTGTCTGTCTGTCTGTCTATGGTATCTATGGTATCTATCTATCTATCTATCTATCTATCTATCTATCTATCTATCTATCTATCTATCTATCTATCTATCTATGGCATCTATCTATGGCATCTATCTATGGTATCTATCTATCTATCTATCTATCTATCTATCTATCTATCTATCTATCTATCTATCTATCTATCTATCTATCTATCTATCATCTATCATCTATCTATATACAGTATCTATCTACAGTATCTGTCTGTCTGTCTGTCTGTCTATGGTATCTATGGTATCTATCTATGGTATCTATCTATCTATCTATCTATCTATCTATCTATCTATCTATCTATCTATCTATCTATCTATCTATCTATCTATGGCATCTATCTATGGCATCTATCTATGGTATCTATCTATCTATCTATCTATCTATCTATCTATCTATCTATCTATCTATCTATCTATCTATCTATCTATCTATCATCTATCTATATACAGTATCTATCTATCTACAGTATCTGTCTGTCTGTCTGTCTGTCTATGGTATCTATGGTATCTATGGTATCTATCTATCTATCTATCTATCTATCTATCTATCTATCTATCTATCTATCTATCTATCTATCTATCTATCTATCTATCATCTATCTATATACAGTATCTATCTATCTACAGTATCTGTCTGTCTGTCTGTCTGTCTATGGTATCTATGGTATCTATCTATCTATCTATCTATCTATCTATCTATCTATCTATCTATCTATCTATCTATCATCTATCTATATACAGTATCTATCTATCTACAGTATCTGTCTGTCTGTCTGTCTGTCTATGGTATCTATGGTATCTATCTATCTATCTATCTATCTATCTATCTATCTATCTATCTATCTATCTATCTATCTATCTATCTATCTATCATCTATCTATCTACGGTATCTATCTATCTAATCTGCCTGTCTGCCTGCCTGCCTGCCTGCCTGCCTGCCTGCCTGCCTGTCTGTCTATGGTATCTATCTATGGTATCTATCTATCTATCTGTATCTGTATCTGTATCTATCTGTATCTATCTATCTCCGTTGGAGGGATTTCCTCAGATCAAAAGAAGGAAAGAGAGTCTTTAGTTCATGTATTATTTATTGCACTCCCAATTGGTTCTCTTGCACACCCCACCCCACCCCTCCCTCTCCCTCGTATCCCCTTCCTGCTCGCTTAGGAGAATAGCATCTTCAAGTGTGCAAACTAGGCATTAAATATGTATTAGATTAAATCAAACTGAAAATGCTTTTCTCTTCAATCGCAGCAGCCACTAATAAACTCCGAAACGATAATGTTCTTAGGATCTGTTGCATGAACATGAGACGTTGTGAAAGTCATTTCCCCCCCCACCCACTCCTCTTTCAGTGAAGACTTAAGGTTAATGTATGGATATTTGTTTCTTGTTCTCCATTTCTCTCTCTCTCTCTCTTTTTCCATTTTCTGCAAGCTGCTGCATGCTGCCTGCGATTTTGACAGACACAATTTCCACATAAAGAGGCACTTTATAATTGCCTTGAACTTTGCGGTAGGAGGGTGGGGTGGGGGGAGAAAAGCAATCCCCCCCCACCCTCCCCAACCAATCTGATTTTTCAGGCCAAACAGACTAGATTCTGTCTCTCCAGGAAGTGGGTAGAGAAGCATCATCATCCATTCAACCCTCTTCTGAATTAGCAAGCCATTACTGGGCATCAGGAAATGCCAGATTTGAGTGTATCAAGGGCAAAGGTTGCATTGCGTTGTGTGGTGTGGTGTGGATCAGGGTGCAAATGACATTGTGCGTTGGGGGGAAAAAAATCAAAAATACATTTGCTCTAAGTGCCAGGAGGAGGGATTCCATATTGTTCCATTGATGCTTCAGCGTTTTCAATTTTTTTTATGCATCTTATCTTTTTATTATTTATTTATTATTTATTTATTTTGTGAGATTTATATACCGCCTCACAGTGCAAGCACTCTCTAAGCGGTTTACACCATTAAGCAATGTATATTTTTTATATTGCCCCCAACAATCTGGGTCCTCATTTTACCTACCTCGGAAGGATGGAAGGCTGAGTCAACCTTGAGCCGGTGAGATTTGAACCCCTGACCTACGGATCAGCGTCAGCTAAAGTGGCCTGCAGTACCTGCCTCTAACCGCTGCGCCACCTCGGCTCTTTTATAAATAACTCCAGGTGCTGAACACACCTAATCCCCTTCCTCCTTGTGTTTTCCCTACAACGACAATCTTGTGAGGTGGTTTGGGTTCAGACAAAGACTGGGTTTCGTGCCTCAGGCTGAACTAGAATTCACCATCTCCTGGTGATTGGCCTAAATTCACCCAGCTTGCTTTCATGCCTAAAGCTGGACTAGAACTCACCATCCCCTGGTGAATGGCATAAAGTCACCCAGCTGTCTTTCATACCTAAAGCTGGACTAGAATCAGAGGTGGGTTCCTGCCAGTTCGGACCGGTTCTATAGAACCGGTAGTGGGAATTTCCCTCCGCTCGCCGAACCAGCAGTGATGGCCGGCTGGACATGTCCCCGAACCGGCTCTCTCGGTGGCGCCATAGGCACCGCCATCTTGTTTTTTGCTTCTGCGCATGCGCGTAAGCTGAAAACTTAACAACCTCGTTATATAGGAAGAATGGAATAATAGAGTTGGGAGGGACCTTGGAGGTGTTCTAGTCCAACCCCCTGCCCAGGCAGGAAACCCTACACCATTTCAGACAAATGCTTGTCCAATCTCTTCTTAAAAACCTCCAGTGTTGGAGCATTCACAACTTCTGGAGGCAAGTTGTTCCCCTGATTAATTGTTCTAACTGTCAGGAAAATTCTGCCTTAGTTCTAGGTTGCTTCTCTCCTTGATTAGTTTCCACCCATTGCTTCTTGTTCTACCCTCAGGTGCTTTGGAGAATAGTTTGACTCCCTCTCCTTTGTGGCAGCCCCTGAGATATTGGAACACTGCTATCATGTCTCTCCTGATCCTTCTTATCATTAAACTAGACATTCCCAATTCCAGCAACCGTTTTTCATAAGTTTTAGCCTCCAGTCTCCTAATCATCTTTGTTGCTCTTCTCTGCACTCTTTCTAGAGTCTCAACATCCTTTTTACATAGTGGCGACCAAAGCTAGATGCAGGATTCCAAGTGTGGCCTTACCAAGGCATTATAAAGTGGTTTATAATTAACACTTCAGAACAAAGCAGACAAGAGTCCAAACAAAGTGTCTCTAACCTGGCGTCTCAGGTGTACTAAAGGTGACGACCATAATCCCCAGCAGATACAGGATGTTCTCATTTAGCCTCCCAAACGGTATTTGACAGCTTTTTAAGTGGCGTTCGTAAAATTCCTTGCCATGGTGGCCTGTTACTTGTGCAATAATGAGTTATTTCTATGGAAACAGGTGCAGATTTACTCGCTAAAGGGTCTTTTGGAGGATTTCCCCCTAACTTTGTGTTGACTTTCTCACTGGCAGGGAGAAAAGTGGTTCACCCATGGATCTAACTGCAGGTTTAAGGAAGGAATGGCAATGGGTGGAAATCTTAGCCCGCTCAGTGCCGGCTACAGAATTTAGGGAGCAAAATCTGGAAAGGAGAAGAGGTCATTAGTCACAGAGACTGGGTTTAATAGAAGATTTTGTCTGTGTGGATGTGGGTGTACATATAATGAATCCTTGGACCATCTAATCCTAGCTATGCATATTGAATAGTAAGGCCTCTGATACGTTTAAACATGTTTTTATTAATATGAAACAAATATTAGAGGTCAGAGTTGCAAGTCATGCCAAACTTTTAAAAACATGGCAGTAATTTTGAGATTCCTATGGTTCTTTAATTCTCTTTCTGTAAATGTTTCCTTATTAGGTGGTGTCTGTCTCCTCCTCCTCCTCCTCCTCCTCCTCCTCCTCCTCCTCCTCCTTCCCCCATCTTTTTCTTCTTCTTCTTCTTCTTCTTCTTCTTCTTCTTCTTCTTCTTCTTCTTCTTCTTCTTCTTCTTCTTCTTCTTCTTCTTCTTCTTCTTCTTCTTCTTCTTCTTCTTCTCCTCCTCCTCCTCCTCCTCCTCCTCCTCCTCCTCCACTTCTTCTTCTTCTTCTTCTTCTTCTTCTTCTTCTTCTTCTTCTTCTTCTTCTTCTTCTTCTTCTTCTTCTTCTTCTTCTTTTTCTTCTTCTTCTTCTTCTTCTTCTCCTCCTCCTCCTCCTCCTCCTCCTCCTCCTCCTCCTCCTCCTCCTCCTCCTCCTCCTCCTCCTCCTTCTCCTTCTCCTTCTCCTCCTCCTCCTCCTCCTTTTCTACCCCTCCCCCTCCTCCCCCCTCCTCTTCTCTCCCCATGGCCGGTGTGGCCTTCTTTCAATTTATTGATTTATTAAAATCAAATTTGTATAGCCGCCCTTTCCATTGCCTGGGTCATCTGGTTCTCTATTAAGTAATATTTATATGTTGGCATTTCCCTACTGATGCATGACCTGCCCTTGGCTAGGAATACAAACACACATGCACACACACACACCCTCTCTCTCTCTACCTCCCTTCTAGCTCATGCAAAATGCATGGTGGCTAACCCGATTCCCCCCCCCTCTTTTCTAAACATGGCTTATCTGGAAATCTGCTCGGATGCCCCGGGCCTTCTGCCTCCTTCTCTTGAACGCAGCAGGCGGGAGAGGCATCCAGCCTTGGCCATCCAGGCCTCCCCATCTGTGGCTCAGTGTTCCAGCAGGGACCTCCTTTGAAGCAAATCCGCCCCGGGCTTTGCGTGAGTTGTACATACCATCTGAATTTTCCTCTTCCCAACGCTCCTGACCTAGTAGCCGTGTTCACACAACTTAGCTCAGAAGACACAACTTCCCTTCGCGCAGTAAGCCGATTGCCAACCAATGAATTCATGTGATGTGTTAAGCAGAAGCAAAAGGGGGAAAAAAATCAAAGGTTGAGTAAACTTAACTTGCCGTTAGTACAGAATAGAATAGAATAGAATAGAATAGAATAGAATAGAATAGAATAGAATAGAATAGAATAGAATAGAATAGAATAACAAGAGTTGGAAGGGACCTTGGAGGTCTTCTAGTCGAATCCCCTGCTTAGGCAGGAAACCCTATACCACTTCAGACAAAGGGCTATCCAACATCTTCTTAACCTAACCCTCTTCTACATTCTTATTTATTTATTTATTTATTTATTTATTTATTTATTTATTTATTTATTTATTTATTTATTTATTTATTTATTTATTTATTTTATTTAGTGTTCTTTTATGCCGCCCTACTCACTGAGGACTCAGGGCGGCGTACAACATTTTAAGGAACAACTAAACAATAAAATTATTAAACAATTTAAAAAGAGTTTAAAAAGGCATACAAAACCATGCATACATGGGGGGGAAGTAGTCTTAAAATCACCCCGCCTGTAGGAAGAGCCATGTCTTAATGGCTTTTCGGAAGGCCAGCAAGGCGGGGATAATTCGGATCTCTGGGGGTAGTTGGTTCCAAGAGAACAGGGGCCCCTACAGAGAAGGCCCTCCCCCTAGGCCTCTTCCTTCTCCCCTCCCTTCTCTACATCCTCTTCCTCCCTCTTGTTCCATTCCTGAGTGCGTTCATTTATATTCTATCTTATAGTTAACAGACAAGTAACTCTTCTCACTTACCGTATTTTTCGGAGTATAAGACGCACCTTAGTTTTTGGGGAGGAAAATAGGGAAAACAATCTGCCTACCAGGTATTCATCTGGCTAGCATCCTTAGTCTGGTCAGCTTCAGCACATTATTTTATCCCTGGTTAGGGCTGAAAAAGCCTTTTTCAGAGGGAGTAGGAATGAAAACAAGCCTGCAAAGACTTAGGGCGGGAAAAACTGCTTCGGAGGGAGTAGGAATAAAAAAAAATGCTGCAAGCCAGGAAGATGGTTAGCACCGCGTTAGGGCTGAAAAGAACCGCTTTTTCAGAGGGAGTAGGAATGAAAACAAGCCTGCAAAGACTTAGGACTGGAAAAAACCTCCTTCGGAGGGAGTAGGAAGCCGGGAAGATCGTTAGCACCTCGTTAGGGTTGGGAGAAAAAGCTTCGAAAAAGCCACATTCGAAGTACAAGACGCACCCAAATTTTCAGCCTCTTTTAGGGAGGAAAAAGGTGTGTCTTATACTCCGAAAAATACGGTAATTAACGGTACATCTCTTAAGCTTATATTTTTTCTATATCCATATTGATATCCATATTATTTTCTCTAGGTATATCTTTATTATTATCTTAATACTGCCTCCTTAAACTGCCTAATTTCATCACCTGGGTCTAACAACTTTAATTTTCCATTTTCCTCAACTTTATTTGGTATTATCTATCTTCTATATATATTCATTTTCCATCCAATCATAAAATTTCCCCCAGATGTTATAATATCCTGAATCTTCTTTTTCTTTGATTATCATTGTCAATCTGTTCATCTCTGCGCAATCCAATATTTTCCTGATTACCTCCTCTTCAGAAGGGGCTTTTGTTGCCTTCCAATTTTGTGCAAATACAATTCTGGCTGCTGTAATTATATGAACAATTAAGTGTGTATTTTCTTTGTTATATTTCTCTGGTAATATACCCAACAGGAACATCTCTGGTTTCAGCTCTATGCATTGCTTCAGTATCTTTCCTATCCACAATTGGATTAAACTCCAATACGCTTTGGCTTCAGCACATGTCCACCACATATGATAAAAAGTACCAGGTATTTGGTGGCACTTCCAACATTTCATAGATTTATCTTGAAACATTTTAGCTGTTCTTTCTGGTGACATGTGCCAAAATTCCTTGCCCATTTTATCTCATATTTATGACTCATATTTATGACTCATATTTATGACGGTTGCAATGTCCCGGGGTCAGGTGATCCCCTTTTGCTGGGGAATTCTGGGAGTTGAAGTCCACAAGTTGCCAAGGTTGGACCCCTCTGGACTAGAGAACGCAGAAGATTTTCTGTTTAATCTAATTCAAATATAAATAATCTGTAAAGACGGTAGATCTTCTGAGCAGGATGGAGGAGAACAAACCAATTTGTGATTGTTTACTTCAAGTATCCAGACTGCAAACAACAATCAAGTCCTCATTCAACATTCTCCTCAGATGTTCTTGGACAAGAGAGACCTCTGCTGGCAAAATTTTACTTCATATTTTATTTATGCATTATGTTTCTCTTTGCTTGGCAAAATACGACATTTGGAGTTTGTGTATTTAGTGTCACCTACCTGAGGCCCTATTTTCTTACTGGATCGCTTGACTATGTGCTTTACAAAAGAAATTAAAGTTATACTGCCACTTTCTCCGAGTCTGTGCGACATAGGAAACCAGCTGTTATGGTTATTTAAACGTCAATCTTTAGCAGGTTTGCTCTGCAAACATCCAATTGTGGCTGAGTCAATAAACCACAGCACCAAAATTTGTCTGTAGTGCAATGCACAAAACTACCCTTTGTAGCTTGTAAATTGTGGTTTTGCAGCACAACATGATGTGCAGCCTTGTCATACAATGCAAGCATCTTCCCTGTATTGCATTAACAGAGGGATACAATCAAGATCAAGGGAGGTACTAATAACACTCTATAAAGCCTTAGTAAGATCACACGTAAAGTACTGCATCCAGTTTTGGTCACCACACTATAAAAAAGATGTCGAGACTCTAGAAAGAGTGCAGAGAAGAGCAACCAGGATGATTAGGGGACTGGAGGCTAAAACATACGATGAACAATTGCAGGAACTGGGCATGGCTAGTCTAGTGAAGAGAAGGACCAGGGGAGACATGATAGCAGTCTTCCAATTTTGAAGGGCTGCCATAGAGAGGAAGGGGTCAAGCTGTTTTCCAAAGAACCTCAAGGCCAGACAAGGAATAATGGATGGAAACTGATCAAGGAGAGATTCAACCTAGAAATGAGAATTTTTCTGATGGTTGAGAACAATCAACCGATGGAATAGAAGTTGTCTTCAGAAGTTGTGGAAGCTTCATCACTGGAGGCTTTCAAGAAGAAATTGGACTGCCATCTCTCAGAAATGGTGTAGGATCTCCTGCTTGGGCAGGGGGTTGGACTAGATGACCTACAATCTGTTAACTGTAATTTTTTTTTTAAAAAGTCATTTAGGCTGCTTGGTGCTGAATGAATGACGTTGAATTGGTTGGGAATTATATTCGAGTAAACAGAGCTAGAGCTTGTGAGTTGTTGTTTTGCTGTATTGCTACGATAAAAATGTACTGTATTTTTTTTTTTAAATTCACTACTACTTAAAACAAAAATGCTATCACTGTACTTCATTTGAGGTGGAAAAAAAATCACTTAAGGTTTTTTCTTTTCTTTACCCTAATAATAATTTGGTGACATTTTTAAAATAAATTTAATAACGGAGCCTCATTGATCAGGCTTTCCCTGAAGGCCGCTTAGGAATGTCCTGCTTTTTTTTATTATAGTATCTCTAGTATCTTACAATTTCTTGAGTTTCCCATGATTTGATCATGGTCCAAGGGAAGATATTAGCAAAACAACAAAATCAAAAACCACCACCACCACCACCACCTACTCCTGGACAGCTTTTCAAGTTTAGAAAGTACAGATATTGAAGCCTGCAGCATCGAGAGAAGAATAATCAAAAATAGCAGCATTGGCACCTCCAGTTCTAAAATTCTCCCGAGAGAAATTGCAAAGACATTTTCAAGTGTCCTGAGCATAAGGCGGAAAAACGGAAACCTCTCTCTTTTTTCCCTTTTCAAGGGCTGTAAAGGCAGATTTTTGGCAGAGTGACGGCGTGAGGCTTACTCTCTTTCTGGATAGTCTGTCATTTAAGGGGATGCTTCTACACCCACGTCGGCGAAGTCTCCGGTTATTCACGAAGCACTGAGGATGGGACAAAGCGAACTCGCTGGACCCCCAAGCAGAAGCGGTCTTTCAGGCACCGTACGGCTGTCTGGGCTTGCAGAGGGGCTGAAGGAGGCGTTGGCGCTCTTTGGCTGGGTGGCAAGGCTCCGGAGACGACCAAAGGAAGCAGGTTTCACAGCAAATTTGGCCCCAGCTCCATCGGGCGCTGGATGGCTTCTTGGTGGAGGTGGGCGAGAAGTCAAAATCGGCAACCTGCAAGTCAGCAACAAACACGGCAAAATCTTAATTGGGCCGGAGAGAAACTCTGCTGCTGGAGGATTAGCAAGGAACTCTCAAGGGAGCGTCACATCAGAGAAACTGGGAGAAGGGCAGAAAGGACTGGGGAGGACTGGGAGGAAACAGGAAAGTTGGAGGTAGATGGAAGGACAGGGAAGAAGGGGGAGGACTGGGCGAAGGATTGGGAGGAACAGGGAGGACTGGGGAAGACTGGGAGAAGACAAAGCATTGGGGAGGGCTGGAGGTGGATGGGAGGCCTGGGGAGGCCTGGGAGGAGGGCTGGGAGGAAACAGGGAGGGCTGGAGGTGGGTGGGAGGCCAGGGAAGAAGAGGGAGGACTGGGTGAAGGACTGGGAGGAGACAGGGAGGACTGGGGAAGATTGGGAGGACAGGGTGCAGACTGGGGAGGACTTGGTGAAGGAGTGGGAGGAACAGGGAGAACTGGGGAGGATTGGGAGGAGGGCTGGGAGAAGACAGGGAGGACTGGGGAAGACTGGAGATGGATGGGAGGACAGGGTGCAAACTGGGGAGGACTGGGAGGAGACAGAAAGGACTGGGGAGGACTGGGAGAAGACAAAGCATTGGGGAGGGCTGGAGGTGGATGGGAGGGCTGGGGAGGATTGGGAGGAGGTCTGGGAACAGATAGGGAGGACTAAAGGTGGATGGGAGCACAGGGTGCAGACTGGGGGTGGGAACTGGGAGAAGGACTGGGAGGAGACAGGGAGAATTGGGGAGGACTGGAGGTGGATGGGAGAACACGGTGCAGACTGGGGGGGGGACTGGAGAAGGAGCGGGAGAAGACAGGGAGGTGGATGGGAGGCCTGTGGAGGGGCACAATCCTTGCACATGAACAAGCTTTAAATCTTGGGTTGGAACGTCTGGGAAGAGATATCCAAACAAGAGATCAAAGCTACCAGGTTTGCTAGCTAAGGTCTAGCAAAATGAAGATTGCTCACCTCCACCAGATCCTTCTGCTGCACGGGGCTTCGAAAGGTCATGTAGATGGCTAAACCCAGCGTGGCCAGCAAAAGGGTGGCGCAGGGCAGGATGAAGAAAACTGGGCGGATGCCTGTTGAAAGAGAGAAGGACAAATCCTTGAGGGAGGACCCGAAGCTTTCTGCTGGCCTTGTTTAGGCAAGGCTGAGCTTGCAAACATTCACAAATGGCCCAGGTTCCTCTCAGTTCCGAGAACGATGCTAGCCGAGGAGAGCTTCCAAGGTCAAGAGAAGGATACCTTAAAATGTTATATTTAGCACTTAGACTTATATACTGTTTCATACTGCTTTACAGCCCTCTCTAAGCGGTTTACAAATTCAGCCTATTGCCCTCAACAATCTGGGTCCTCGTTTTACTGACCTCGGAAGGACGGAAGGTTGAGTCAATGTCAATAGAAATAGCACTTATATACCGCTTCATAGTGCTTTACAGCCCTCTCTAAGCGGTTTACAAATTCAGCCTATTGCCCTCAACAATCTGGGTCCTCGTTTTACCGACCTCGGTAGGATGGAAGGCTGAGTCGACCTTGAGCCGGTCAGGATCGAACTCCTGGCAGTGGGCAGAGTCAGCCTGCAATACTGTATTCTAACCTATCAGCCCTGAAGCAAACCTGGCTGAGGCCATCTTGGAGGCTTTAGGGTTGCCACAAGGACGAAGACGGGACAGGGAGGGGGGGGGAAATAGATATCAGGGATTTTGTAGTCAAAACAAAAGGTTTTCCTGTGGGAACCAAGGTCATTCCAACAGGTGGCTGGGGAGAGGAGGAGCGAAGTAACCAAGCAACCAGCCAGCATCTCTTATTTGATAATGTGACTGATGACTTGGGGGAAAGGGGAAACTTTTACTTTTAATCAGGTGAAAGCCGCAGGAACTTTCAGAGTCGGCTTTCACCAGTTGTGCCAATATGATGTATCCAATAAATTGTTCTTTGAGGAATCTACCTGCCTCGGAGTTCTGCTTTCTATGGGTGCATTACTTGGAACGCTGACAAACCATTGTGCCACCATCATTTATAAATGTACATCCCCCATTTTCCCCTTTCTTCCCCTTTTCTTCTCTGGCTTCCCCAAGTCCTCCTCCCTGTGACCATGGGGATGCTGTGAGGGTTGTTAAGTGTGACAGCTAGTCATAATTTGTTTTTTTCCAGTGTAACTTCAAACATTAAAAAACCGGTTGTAAATCAAGTTCCCCCCCCCCCCGTTTTTATAGTACAGTGTTATTACTTATGTTGACCACCAGATGGCAGCACATGATGCTTCTAAAAACCATTGGGACTTCCATTCTGGCTTGAGATTTTGACCTCCATAGAAAGATCTGGCCTTCAAGCCATACGTATCCCAGGTGGGAAGGCAGAGGAGGAAATCAGATGGAGAAGAATCAGGGTGCCTAGGCAAAAGAGCCCCATAGATCCATCCAAACCTCACCTGAGGGCCTTATTTGAATCTCCTGGTAGGACTGCAAGATGTTCACCCGGTTCTCCACCCGGATACTAAGGCAGTATTGTCCAGCATTCTTGAAGGTGTGGTTCAGATAGTATTGCGTGCTATTCATCACCACTAGGTGGCACTGGTCTCCCACAAGCGGGATACACTCCGTCTTGATTAACCAGCATAAACTCAGGGGAGGACTAAAAAGAAATGAATACGAAGATTAGTGTTGGGCTCCCAAAACCAAAAATTATTCCAAGCAGATTTCATTATCGTTCCTCACCTACAGACAGAATCTTGCCAAAAATAAAGCATGCTACCATCCCCATAATTCACAGACTCTGAGAACTATTGGGGAGGAGCTGTCTTCACCCTCTTTCTCACACACAAACTACCGTATTTTTCAGAGTATAAGACGTACCCTTTCCCCCCCTAAAAGAGGCTGAAAATTTGGGTGCGTCTTATACTCCGAATGTAGCTTTTCCGAAGCTTTTCCCCCCAGCCCTAATGAGGGGCTAACGATCTTCCCGGCTTGCAGGATTTTTTCATTGCTACTCCCTCCGAAGAAGTTTTTTTCCAGCCCTAAGTCTTTGCAGGCTTGTTTTCATTGCTACTTGCTCCAAATAAGGTTTTTTCCAGCCCTAACGAGGGGATAAAATAATGTGCTGAAGCTGACCAGACTAAGGACGTTAGCCAGATGAATACCTGGTAGGTAGATTTTTCCCCCTATTTTCCTCCCCAAAAACTAAGGTGCGTCTTATACTCTGGTGCGTCTTATACTCTGAAAAATACGATATCTCAATTGAATTGTCCCTTGCTTCTCTGGAATTCACATTTTCCTTTCTGGGAATCTGGACTACCTTCCATCATAGCAGAGAGGTCAGGGGAGGCGGGGTGGTGGTGGTTGATGGCCCTCAAAGTGCCCCAAATCTCCTCACCCCTGACCACTGGCCAGGCGGCTTGGATGATAAGAACTGGGACCCAACATGAAGACCCATAGATCTTCCTCAGAACGTCTCAACCTTTTACAGCGTCAGTCAGAGAGTTTCTGGCCCCAGCATAGGAGATGGAGGGTGGGGTTAAACACGTCATAAGTTTGGTGGGGGAAGGATACTGCAAAATCCCCATTCCCTCCCGACTCCAGGGGAAGGATACTGCAAAATCCCCATTCCCTCCCGACTCCAGGGGAAGGATACTGCAAAATCCCCATTCCCTCCCGACTCCAGGGGAAGGATACTACAAAATCTCCATTCCCTCCCCACTCCAGGGGAAGGATACTGCAAAATCCCCATTCCCTCCCGACTCCAGGGGAAGGATACTGCAAAATCCCCATTCCCTCCCGACTCCAGGGGAAGGATACTGCAAAATCCCCATTCCCTCCCGACTCCAGGGGAAGGATACTGCAAAATCCCCATTCCCTCCCGACTCCAGGGGAAGGATACTGCAAAATCCCCATTCCCTCCCCACTCCTGGGGGAAGGATACTGCAAAATCCCCATTCCCTCCCGACTCCAGGGGAAGGATACTGCAAAATCCCCATTCCCTCCCCACTCCTGGGGGAAGGATACTGCAAAATCCCCATTCCCTCCCCACTCCTGGGGGAAGGATACTGCAAAATCCCCATTCCCACCCCACTCTGGGGCCAGCCAGAGGTGGTATTTTCCGGTTCTCCAAACTACTCAAAATTTCCGCTACTGGTTCTCCAGAACCTGTCAGAACCTACTGGATTTCACCCCTGATACCTGTAATCCTCACGAAAGAGCAGGTCAGCCCCAACAGGCTGGTCTCAAATCTCTTGATTTTGGAGAGATGTTTTGCCTGGAGACCAACTTCCTTTTCCTTACTTTTTAAGACTGCGCTGGAAATGTTTTGAAATAAGAACTGAGCTGCCCTTTGCTCAACCGAATTGAGAGTTGAACTGTGTCCTTTCAGGGATGAGTCGGACTGCAAATATTAACAACTCTGGAGGGTAGCAGTGAGTCCCCCTTCTGTCTTATGCACTGCCCACAGGTGTGATTCTGCTGACGCTTAAGCTAAGGTGGGATCCATCGATTCAAATGCAGGTAGTCCTTGACTTACAACGGTTCGTTTAGTGACCATTAAAAGAGACAACGCCCCTGAAAAAATGAAATTAGGACCATTTTTCACACTTGCAACTTTTTGCAGTCTCCCCCACGATCAGGGGGTGAAAATTCGGACGCTCGGCAACTGACTCACAGTTATGACGGTTGCAGTGTCCCCGGGGGGGGGGCACATGATTCCCTTTGGTGACCTTCTGGCAAGCAAAGTCACCGGGGAAAGCAGATTCACAACCGGGTTACTAACTTTTAACAACTGTAGCGATTCACTGCATGATTCTACGATTTTATGATTCTAAGAAGAAAGAGGACAACTTGGGGAAAATGTTTTGGATTTCTTAAAAAAAAAAATTAAAATCACCTATTGCTTACCTCCCTTGGATATGCAGGGATAAATTTAAGTTTTCCATGACGCGAGCTTCGGTGGCGCCTGTGATGTTAATGCTTCTTATAGCATCTGTGGGGTGGGAGAGAGAGAGAGAGATAAAGAAGAAGAGATAACAAGAAACGGTAAGCAAGAAATTGCTGTCTTTGTCCTAACTTCTTAAGCTGAGAAGTCTCAAAGGTTGACTCAAACTTTTTCCCCGTCTAAACAACCCATTGAGTAATAACAGCAGGGTGTTGGGTGTTCCTTTGCCCTCTGGGCCTGTTTTTTCTTTGGTGCAGCAAATCTGAGGGCAGGGCCTTCTCAGCTGAAGATTGGTACCCAATTCCAATGAAACGCAACGGAGTTAATATGGTACTGGAGGCAGCCGAACTAACTAAGAAGGGCGAGGATGGAATAGATAGTTACCGTATTTTTTGGAGTATAAGACGCACCTTTTTCCTCCCTGAAAGTGGCTGAAAATTTGGGTGCGTCTTATACTTCGAATGTAGCTTTTTTTCCAGCCCTAACTAGGTGCTAACAGATCTTCCCAGCTCTTACCTTGCAGGCTTTCTTCTTCTTTTTTTTTTCTTTTTTCTTTTTTTTACTTATATACCGCTTCATAGTGCTTTACAGCCCTCTCTAAGCTGTTTACAGAGTTCAGCATATTGCCCCCAACAATCTGGGTCCTCATTTTACTGACCTCAGAAGGATGGAAGGCTGAGTCAACCTTGAGCCGGTGAGATTTGAACTGCTGAACTGCTGAACTAGCAGTCAGCCTGCAGTCGCAGCATTTAACCACTGCACCACTTCAGCTCTTCAAACTCTTTTTCATTGTTACTCTCTCCGAAGAATGTTTTTCTAGCCCTAAGTCTTTGCAGGGTTTTTTTCATTGCTCTACTTGCTCCGAATAAGTTTTTTTCCAGCCCTAACCAGGTGCTAACGATCTTCCCAGCTCTTACTGGCTTGCAGGCTCTTTCATTGTTACTCTCTCAGAAGAAGGTTTTTTTAAGTCCTAACCAGGGGATAAAATAATGTGCTGAAGCTGACCAGACTAAGGACGCTAGCCAGATGAATACCTGGTAGGCAGATTGTTTTCCCCTATTTTCCTCCCCAAAAACTAAGGTGCGTCTTATACTCCGGTGCGTCTTATACTCCGAAAAATACGGTATGCATTTGAGAAGGGGCATGTGGTTGGATCCAGCAGCAAAGTATTTGATTGCATATAGCAGCACGTGCAGGGGCAGGTTCCTCTTACCTTCTCCTATGCGACATTTTGCATGCGCTCGCTCACTACGTGCACACGTGCGTGCGTCCTCTCACGCAATTTTGGCTCTCTGCGCATGCGCAGAAGGACAATTTTACTTCCGTGCATGCGCAGAGAGCCAAAAACCGCAAATTTTTTTTTAAAAAAAGATGGCGGCCTGCACGGACTGGTAAAGAAAGCACCGGAGCCTTCGTGCCGACATTGCGCAATCGGCAGGCCCCTACCGGAACGGCGCACTGGACCGCACCGGTAGGAACCCACCACTGAGCACGTGGTATTTAGCAAGGGAATTGAGGTGGGGCTGTGAGCGTAGGACTACAAAGACAATTATTCCGAGAGAACAAAGAGAAAGGATTTCCTGATTATATATTTTTCCCCATAGAAGTTACTATTAAAGTGGCTACTAGTTTCTACTGCTTTTATTAACATCGCTTGGCCTTCTATATGTTTTGTAGCTGTGTGTTGTTTCTGAAGTTTCTGGGCAGGCAGTTAGAGGAAGGGAATCGATAAAGGAGAATGTCTGTAGCTTGGGGTTGAAATGAGGGGTCCTTGGTGATCTCTGAGCTTGGTGGGGTTTTTTTTGCAAATGTTTCATGACCCAGCTAGGTAATGCCATCAGTATTAGAAGTGAGTGGGGTTTGTGGAGTGGAGGAGAAGGAGAAGGGGAGGAGGAAAAGGAGGAGGACTGTGGGATCCTTGGTGCTGTTTGAGGGTTTTCTTGCAGACATCTCATTACCCAACTAGATAACATCATCAGTGTGAGATGGGAGTGGTGTTTAGGAGGAGGAGGAGGAAAAGGAGGTGGTGGTTGTGGGATCCTTGGTGCTCTCTGAGCTTGGTTGTTTACTTGCAGACATTTCATTACCCAACTAAGTAACATCATCAGTGTGAGATGGGAGTGGTGTTTGGGAGGAGGAGGAGGAGGTGGTGGTTGTGGGATCCTTGGTGCTCTCTGAGCTCGGTTGTTTACTTGCAGACGTTTCATTATCCAAACTAGGTAACATCACCAGTGCTAGAGTAAGGGGAATGTTTTTTTTTTTAATATATTCATATTTTTTTCCTAAAGCCCCTGAGATTTCCAAACTCTGCATCTTGCCTTGAGTTTCCTGCTCTGCTTGGTCTTTCTCCAGCAACTTCAATGCCGTGATGAAATGTCCTATTTTCTGGACAACCTCCTTGGGATCTGCCATGCTCATCCCCTCTTGTCTCCATTCTGCAGCGATATTGAACATCACAAGATTCTGTTAATGAAACCTTACTGTGAAGTAGAGTTAGCATTTCTAGTTGTGTTCCTTTTTCTGGTGTACCTGGAAAGGTGATGTCAGTCTTGCAAATCTGAAGGTACAAATCTCCCACTGCCTTCTTTAAACATCGGTTCCATCAGGTGGTTAATGGTCCTTCCAAATTTTTTTCCCTCTGCCCATTAAGCCACTGGGGGTTTCCCACTCTCTTATCTGATGGTTTCCTAGCCATCCCTCATCCCCCAAGGTCATTCTCATATACCACTCTATAATACCACTCTATAAAGCCTTAGTAAGACCACGCCCAGAACACTGCATCCAGTTTTGGTCACCACACTATAAAAAAAAGATGTTGAGACTCTAGAACAGTGTTTCCAACCTTGGCAACTTGAAGATGTCTGGACTTCAACTCCCAGAATTCCCCAGCCAGCAAATGCTGTCTGGGGAATTCTGGGAGTTGAAGTCCAGACATCTTCAAGTTGCCAAGGTTGGGAAACACTGCTCTAGAAAGAGTGCAGAGAAGAGCAACCAGGATGATTAGGGGACTGGAGGCTAAGACATACGATGAACGGTTACAGGAACTGGGCATGGCTAGTCTAGTGAAGAGAAGGACCAGGGGAGACATGATAGCAGTCTTCCAAGATCTCAGGGACTGTCACAAAGAAGAGGTAGTCAAGCTATTCTCCAAAGAACCTGAAGGCCAGACAAGGAATAACGGATGGAAGCTGAACAAGGAGAGATGCAACCTAGAAATAAGAAGAAATTTTCTGACACTGAGAACAATCCAACAAAGGAACAGAAGCTGCCTTCAGAAGTTGTGGGAGCTTCATCACTGGAGACTTTCAAGAAGAGATTGGACTGACATCTGTCAGAAATGGTGTAGGGTCTGCTGCTTGGGTGGGGGATTGGTTGGACTAGATGACCTACAAGGTCCCTTCCAGCCTGGGGTGGGTTCTGGACCCTTTTGCTGCCAGTTCGCTCAGGTCACGCCATGCGTGCGCCCGCAGCAATAAAAAAATAGCTTCTGCACATGCGCAGAAGCAAAATGGCGGCGCCCACGGAGACACCGACAGAACCGGCTCCGTGATGTCATCGCCGAACTACTAACAGTTCTAAAGAACCGGTTAGAACCGGTAGGAACCCACCTCTGCTTCCAACTCTGTTAATCTGTTAAAAATACCATTACGCCCACTTCCCAAACCCACATCAAATTAAGGCAAAATGAATCACTGGCTGAGACATGTCTTTGTCCCTCTTCAACTCCAAAGACTGGGTGAAGAATATCCAAACTTTCATAAAAATTCCAGGAATGATTTTAGACGTCAGGAGTTGGCAACTTACAGCCCTGTGACTGTCCTCTGCCCACGTTAGCTCAAAATAGGTGGGACAATTTTCCAACATGCTAAGATAAGGGACTTGTAGTGTAAACCCTAAGAGAGGTTTAATATAGCCTTAAACAGGAAATCCAGGGGAACACTGATTTTATTTTAAACGTTTGCTACAACAACCTCATTCTATATTAGTTCCGTCCTGTATCGTGGCTTTGGAGTTCCTGATCCATTTTTAAAAAAATAGCGTTTATCAGGGGTTTTTTTTAAACTTCCTTCATTTTGCACTTCTCGCTTTTCTGACAAAAGGCAGACACATTTTCATTAAACAAAGTCTGGGTTTACTTGCCAAACTAAGCCCTGGTTTCAGAGGTAGTATTCTGCTGGTTCGTACCGGTTTGGGCGTACCTGCTCCCGGCCACTCACCTGGCGCTATGTTGTTGTAATTAGGCTCATTTTGAAGCTGTGCGCATGCGTGCAAGGTGCGCGTGCGAGCACAGCGCATGTGCGGAAAGCCGTGCGTATGTGTGCGCTCACATTTGCGAACCAGAAGGGGAAAGTAAGTGAATACCACCTTTGCCTGGCTTGTTTCAACTAAGGTGACCAGACGTCCCGCTTTTGGCGGGACAGACACGCTTTTCAAGCGTGTGTTCCGCGTCCCGCATTCTTTCCAAAAAGTCACGCTTTTTTGAAAGAATGCCCGATGAAACAGCAGGACGTCTGGTCACCTTAGCAGTGCTCCCCAACCGGTGTGCCGCGGCACACTGGTGTGCCTTGAGGCCATGCCAAATGTGCCGCGGCAAAAGGGGCGGGGCAGGGCTGGGCGCGCGTCCTACCTGGGACTTTTCCTGGTAGCTCCAATCGCGTTCCTTGCTAATAGCGTCCAGAGCAGAGCAGCCCCTTCCAAAAGATCGCGAGACGTTATCTTTTGGAAGGGGCTGCTCTGCTCTGGGCGCTATTAGCAAGGAACGTGACTGGAGCTACCGGGAAAAGTCCCAGGTAGGACGCGCGTCTCGCGCTGGGGGTTGGGCGGGCGGGGCAGGACTGGCGGCCAACTACCTGAGCGATGGAGGCGCGGCGGCCGGTTTGGGGCTCGGGGCGGACCCCGGAGGCCCCACCACCCCCGCCGGATCGCACAGAGCGGACATGCAGGCACCGGCCGAGACGCCTAGAAACGGCTAAAAAGCCCTCCCCCCCGCCACTTGTTTTCCTCTTTTGCGCCTGCGCACGCTGGGCCCGAGCATGGGGGAAGAATTAAAACAGCGCACCGAGAGCGTCACCTGAGACGGTTGTAAGGATCTTGCCAGCCAGCCAGCCCAAGCCATTGCCGGCTCCCGAAGGGGAGGCGGGAGGCGAGGAAAGGCCTCCCGCCTCCCCCCCCCTCCACCCACCTGGACGCCGACATTTGCCTTCTTTTGCCCTCTGCGCATGCGCAGAGGGCAAAACTCAAATGGAGAAACCCACCCCCGTCAATGGTGTCCCGCTTGAAGAAAAAAAAATCGGGTCACTTTAGTTTCAACCCTAGTTTGCTGTCAGGTCATTGTGGCTTGATTTTGAACTTTAAAAACTTCGCTCTTGTGCAAAGCCAAGTAACTGCAGCTTGGCCAACAAACCCTGGTTGTAGAAAACCAAGCTTTGAAGCATGGATCCAGCCAAAGCCAGCTTTTTCAGAATATTTCCCCCCCAAAAGTAGCTGATCAGACGTAAGCTGTAGGAAACAGAAACGGGGCCGTTCATTTAAATCTCATTCAGTAGACCAAAATACTTGCTGCCTTGGAGTGAAATATTCACACATTTGTGTGATGAACTAAGCATGAAAGGTAACATTCAGGAAACTATTTAAAGCCAGCGAATAGTTATCATGATTGATGCAATGGGCTCAGTTCTCGGGGTTTCTTTAACATGAGGACCCAGATTGTTGGGGGCAATATGCTGACTTTGTAAACCGCTTAGAGAGGGCTGTAAAAGCACTATGAAGCGGTATATAAGTCTAAGTGCTATGGCTATGGACAAGGCAGATGGCCAAACGATGTTAGTCTAAACTGTATTCGGCTAATTAGGGCTTTACAGAATTAATTACAGAATAACAGAGTTGGAAGGGACCTTGTAGGTCATCTAGTCCAACCCCCCCCCGCCACCCAAGCAGGAGACCTTACACCATTTTTGACAGATGGCATTCCAGTCTCTTCTTGAAAGCTTTAGTGTGTTGTGTGGCTACAGCCACTGTCTCAGGGATAGTGGCGGGCTGGTGGGTGGGTGGGTGGGCGCTGTAGAATACATTTAACTTTGGAGTCCCCTGGGAGTTGGGCGGCATATAAATCCATTTAAATAAATAAAAATAAATAAAGATAAAATATTCTTCTCTACTAAACAGGGATGTTACTGAGGGGGCTCAATTCTGAGATGGATCCTTTAGCTATATTGATTTATTTTATTTTATTTATTTTATGTTATTTATTTATTTATTTATTTATTTATTATTTATTTATTTTATTTATTTGTCAAACATGTACAGGATAGTAGTTGTTTATATAAACATAACATAAGTAAAAAGTACCGATAATAGAGGACAATGGGACAGTAGGACAGGGATGGTAGGCACAGTGGTGCGCTTATGCACGCCCCTTACAGACCTCTTAGAAATGGGGAGAGGTCGACTGTAGACAGTCTAAGGTTAAAGTTTTTGGGGTTTGGGGAAGAAACCACAGAGTCAGGTAGTGCATTCCAGGCATTGATCACTCTGTTGTTGAAATCGTATTTTCTGCAGTCGAGTTTGGAGCGGTTTACATTAAGTTTGAATCTATTATGTTTTAAGTTTGAATCTATTATATTTTCCCCTTAGCATCGTGCAAATAGAGAGTATTTGGGGACATCCACAGCCTCAGATTGTGCACCCCCTTTTTAAAATCTCTTAGGACTGCGAATCTTAAAGTTATTTTCCCCTTCCCCATCCACAGGCAAGAGAATTCTGGAAAAAAACCCTCCTCAAGTAAATAATACAGCTGTGGCCTTTTAATACGTTGGCCTCCGGAAGCGGAGGGCATCTTATCAGGAATCGCAGCAAACGGTTGACATTCCAGAACGCTGTCAGTCCTGTTTTCTTCGTCTCCCACCCGAGAAAGAAGGAGTTGGTCTAGCTTACCTGCAGCTCTGGTGGCCAGAAACAGCACCCCCCAAATCACCTGGATGAAACTGAGGGCAGAAAAGGGCAGTGCCATTGAGGAGATGTGGCCTTGGAAGGAAATATCTCCAGCTGTCTGCTCAGCGCAGAGAGAGAGAGAGAGAGAGAGAGAGAGAGAGAGAGAGAGAGAGAGAGAGAGAGAGAGAGAGAGAGAGAGAGAGAGAGAGAGAGAGAGTGAGTGTCGGATTTCGTGTTCAGTAGGGCTGGCTTTGCTTTTCCTCTCACCTTGAGGAGCAAAACAGCCCATTGGTTGCTGCTGACCTCTGTCGGCAGTCGGAGAACAATGCCTACTTCTCTGCATTCCAGGTCCTTCTGTAGCTGAGGCTGTCTATCCATGCAGAAAAAGTTCTTGTTAAATGTTCCTCAGGATTTCCCCACCACCACCACAGCCAGGCTGCCTTTTGGTTAAGGCACCGGGTTAGAAGCTTGGAGACAGTGAGTTCTGGTTTTGCCTTAGCCATGAAAGCCGGCTGGGTGACTTTGGCCCAATCACCAGGAGACTGGGAGTTCTAGTCCCATTGTAGATATGAAAGCTGACTGGTTGACTTCGGGTCAATCACCAGGAGATGGTGAATTCAGGATCAGATCAGATTAACAGAGTTGGAAGGGACCTTGCAGGTCATTTAGTCCAACCCCCTGCCCAAGCAGGAGACCCTTACATCTGCCTCTACCTAGGATCGAACTCACAACCTCCTGATTGTGAGGCAAGAGCTCCACCTCTAGGCCAAGGATGAATGATTGATTTGTAGTCTCACCTTAGGCATGAAAGCCAGTTGGGTGACTTTGGTCTAATCACTAGGAGACAGGGAGTTCTAGTCCCACTTTAGATATGAAAGCTGACTGGTTGACTTTGGGTCAATCACCAGGAGATGGTGAATTCTAGTTCCACCTTAGGCATGAAAGTCAGCTGGGTGACTTTGGCCCAATCACTAGGAGATAGGGAGTTCTAGTCCCACTTTAGATATGAAAGCTGACTAGTTGACTTTGGATCAATCACCAGATGGTGAATTGTAGTCCCACCTTAGGCATGAAAGCCAGCTGGGTGACCCTGGGTCAATCCCCAGGAGACTGGGAGTTCTAGTCCCATGGTAGATATGAAAGCTGAGTGGGCGAGATATAAAGAAATACTAAACACAAATTTTGTAGCAGATTCTTCAGGGCCTTATGCAGCAAGAGTTCCAAGTGTCTTATTTAGGAATAAAATGTGTTCTTTGTGAGACAGGGAGTCATTTTTACTAGATTTTTTTAATGTATAAAATTTTAATAGAACTATGAGAGGGTTAGGGTTTCAGGCTGATTTTGATGATTAAAAAAATTCCCTGCATTGTTTTGCTTTCTGTAAGTATTTCCCACAAAGTTATAAATGCATCCCAACCCGACCTAAAAATAATTGTGAAATGTGGTTTAGCACAGTATGTAATAAATTGGAACACACATCCTTTCAACGTTTTATTTCATAACATTTTGAACACCCTCAAAATAGGAATTCCATGCAGGCTGGGGAATTCTGGGAGTTAAGATCCATGCAAACTTCCAAGTTGCCAAGTCTGGGAAAAAAAAACATGCCAGTGTAAACTATCCTCTTGTACAAAGTGGAGTAAGTTTGCTTCACACAAATCAAAAATAGAATTTGCTTTGTTTTGCCTTCATTGTGGGAACCCAATCCAAAAACCCAGCCATGCGAGGATGATTGACTTGTTGGTTGAAAGAACAAGGCTATAAAGATGAATTCCCTGCAATTGCAAGTAGAAGGCAAACGCCTGTTGGAAAATTCTTGTTTTTTTCCAATCAAGGGAAACAAATAGAAACTGTAGCAACTACGGTAATTAAGAGATGACTTGGGTGAGGAAAAAAATGTAGCATTTTAGAAGACTTACAGATGCATAACTGCACGGTCAACTGCTCTACAGAATAACAAGAGTTGGAAGGGACCTTGTAGGTCATCTAGTCCAACCCCCCCCCCCACACACCATTTCTGACAGATGGCAGTCCAGTCTCTTCTTGAAAGCCTCCAGTGGTGAAGCTCCCACAACTTCTGAAGGCAACTTCTGTTCCATGGGTTGATTGCTCTCACTGTCAGAAAATTCCTCCTTATTTCTAGGTTGAATCTCTCCTTGATCGGTTTCCAGCCATTGTTTAACACTTTTTCACTTTAAGGGAAACGTTTTATGTTTGCAGCGCTCGTCCCACTTTGCAAAGTCAAATACAGATAAAAGGCACGAAAAAGCCCCAAACTACTGATAGGGAATTATGGGAACTGTAGTTCATATACCTCTGGAAATCCTCCCCCTCCTCCCCCGCCCCTCCCCAGAAGTCTGCAAGGCTCAGTTCTGTATTGTGCTGCAAAAGGTTGCATGGATTGGTTGAGAAGAGGCGAGATCGGCGCGCTGATTGGCTAATCCCAGAAGATACGGCGAGGTATATAGATAGAAAAAGTTAGAGAAGGCAAAGTACCTGCATCCTTCATACATTGAAAGCGAAGCATGAATCCTCACGTATTTCGAAAAAAGCAAAATCTATGCACAATGCACATCTGTACTCAGGACGATGAATGGCTTTCTTTCTTTCTTTCTTTCTTTCTTTCTTTCTTTCTTTCTTTCTTTCTTTCTTTCTTTCTCTCTTTCCCTCCTTTCTTCCTTCCTTTCTTTCTCTCCCTCCCTCCTTCTTTTCTTTCTTTCGCTTTCTATTTTCTCTCTCTCCTTCCTTTCTCTTTCCCTCCCTTTTCTTTTTTCTTTCTTTTCCTCCTTTCTTTTTTCTTTCTTTCCCTCCCTCCCCTTTCTTTCTCTCCCTCCTTCCTTCCTTTCTCTTTCTCTCCCTCCTTCCTTTTCTTTCTTTCACTTTCTATTTTCTCTCCTTCCTTTCTCTTTCCCTCCCTTTTCTTTTTTCTTTCTTTTCCTCCTTTCTTTTTTCTTTCTTTCCCTCCCTCCCCTTTCTTTCTCTCCCTCCTTCCTTCCTTTCTCTTTCTCTCCCTCCTTCCTTTTCTTTCTTTCACTTTCTATTTTCTCTCCTTCCTTTTTCTTTCTCTTTCTTTCCCTCTCCCTTTTCTTTTTTCCTTTCTTTCCCTCCTTTCTTTTTTCTTTCTTTTTCTTTCCCACCCTCCCTCCCTTTTCTTTTTTTCTTTCTTTCTTTTGCACCAAAGACAAATTCCTTGTGTGTCCAATCACACTTGGCCAATAAAGAATTCTATTCTATTCTATTTCTTTCTTCTTTCTTCCTTTTTTCTTTCTTTCTTTCTTTCTTTCTCTCCCTCCTTTCTCTCTTTCTCTCCCTCCCTCCTTCCTTTTCTTTCTTTCGCTTTCTATTTTCTCTCTCTCCTTCCTTTCTTTTTCTTTTTCTTTCCCTCCCTTTTTTCTTTCTTTCCCTCCTTTCTTTTTTTCTTTCTCTCCCTCCCTCCCTCCCCCTTCTTTCTTTCTCTCCTTCCTTCCTTTCTCTTTCTCTCCCTCCCTCCTTCCTTTTCTTTCTTTCACTTTCTATTTTCTCTCTCTGCTTCCTTTCTCTTTCTTTTCTTTCTCTTTCTTTCCCTCTCTCCCTTTTCTTTTTTCCTTTCTTTCTTTCCCTTTCTTTTTTCTTTTTTTCCCTCCCTCCCTCCCTTTTCTCTTTCTTTTCTTCCTTTTTTCTTTCTATCTTTCTTTCTCTCTCTCCCTCCTTCCCACCCTCATTCCTTCGTTCATTCATTCATTCTTCCCCGGATTTCTGAATTGATTTTCACACGCCTCTATTCTCAGCGCCTCCCAACTGCATTTGATTGTTTGGTTCAGGGGCTTTTAAAGGCGCTTGAGGATGAAGGCGGAAATGGCGGCAGTAGGGCCCCTCTCGACTCTTGCCTAGCTCTTTGGGGGGGGGGGGGGAGGAAAGGAAAGGACCGGAAGTGGCGCCGCCAAAGGCTTCCGCCGCGGGCAGGTGAAAGAGCGGAGCCAGGGAGGCGGCCGGGTCTCCGAGGCTGCTGCGGCCGCGGAGCTTCGGGAAGCCGCCGAGGCGGGCATGAGGCGGCGGCCGGCGCGGCCCGGCCCGGTGAGAGGAGCTGGGCCGGGGAGGGGAGGGGCAGGGACGGATGGAGGGGAGCCATGCTTCCCCTCCCTTTGCGAAGCACAAAAGTGGGCGTGGCGGGGAGGCGTGGCCTTCGCGAGGGAGGCGTGGCCGAAGCGAGATTGACAGTCGGCTTCTGCCGGCGGGATGGAAGCGGGGTGTTTTCTCCCACCGGGCGCCTTCTACTCCGTTCCCATCGTTCCCAGCCGTTCGTGGGAGAGGGGAATCCTCCTTGCCTCTCGCTTCCTGCGATGAAAAGGGGTGGGGAGTCGTTTCAAATTTGGGTAGGTGGGGGGGGGGGGTTTCAAAGGATACTGAGCCGGATTCAGGGACGGCTGGGGATGATGGGAGTTGTTGCTTTGGGTTTGGAGCATGGGAC
Source organism: Diadophis punctatus similis (assembly GCA_023053685.1). Lineage (NCBI taxonomy): Eukaryota > Metazoa > Chordata > Lepidosauria > Squamata > Dipsadidae > Diadophis > Diadophis punctatus. Next base: position 13,600,509 of record JALIGW010000018.1, read on the forward strand.
AAGAGTTAGGATAGATTCAGCCCTGGGGGGCGTGTGTGTGAGTGTGAGTCGCAGAGTTTTTAATCTACTGTAGATGCATTGGATTGACCTCTTGCTTTTTGCACAATGGATGGCAGTGCAAGAAGGAGTGTTGTTTTTTGTCTGTGCAACGAACAGCCCTGCAAGGGAGGCTGGGACTGGTCTGAAGTCACCCATTGAAAGCCATGAAAGAATGAGTTTATGCCAATCACTAGAACAGTGGTTCTCAACCTTCCTAATGCCGCGACCCTTTAATACAGTTCCTGAACCCCCAACCATAAAATAATAAAATTATTAGGAAACTCAAGGGTGGATTCTAACTTACCTCACTGCCAGTTCGCTTCCTTTTGCACTGCGTGGCATGCAGGCATGCACAGTGCTGAATTTTTTTTAAAAAAATTGCAATGAAAAAGCTGAAAACAAGACTGCGACGCATGCGCAGTGCCGGAAATTCGGCTTCTGCGCATGCTCAGAAGTTCCCATGGTACAGATATTTTTTTTGTAGTTTATTTGCATGTGGGTGGACCTGCCTGGAGACGGCTAGAGGAGCGGTGTCTCGGTTCCTAAGACCATCGGAAATATGTGTTTTCCGATGGTCTTAGGCGACCCCTGTGAAAGGGTCGTTCGACCCCCCCAAAGGGGTCGCAACCCACAGGTTGAGAACCGCTGTACTAGAAGAAGATGGTGAGTTCCAGTCCCGCCATAGGCATGCAAGGCAGCTGGGTGACTTTGGACCAATCACTAGGAGACGTGAGTTCTAGTCCTCTTAAGCATGAAAGCCAACTGGATAATTTTGAGTCTATCACCAGGACACTGGGAGTTCTAGTTCTGCCTTAAGCAAGAAAGCCAGCTGGGTGACTTTGGGCCAGTCCCTCTCGAGCTGCCCTTTGAGTTATTTAAAAGGAAAGTGGGATAATAAATAAATAAATCTCTCCTGCAACATCACAGCATCCGTGTAATGAGGCTAAAATAGCTCTACTTTCTCTTTTCTTTTAGGCAGGCTGATTGCTTGAGCCCTTCAGTTTCCTCCTACATGTTCACTTAACCTTCAGAAATTTTTTTAAAAAATGGCATTCGTTTCAACCCAGGGGCCCACGGTGGTCGACCAGACCACCTTAATGAAAAAGTATCTCCAGTTTGTGGCCGCTCTCACCGATGCTAACACACGTAAGTTTCTTTCCGGCGCTGGTTTCCTTCGGGCGCAGATGTTTGAACAACCTCTGGTGCGGATCGTACTTGGCAAATTGTGAATTCACATTCCGGAATTCACATTCTCCTCTTTCGGATTCATATAGAATTGTGAAGGAGCCGAGGTGGCGCAGTGGTTAAAGTGCAGCGCTGCAACCTACTTCAGTTGACTGCTAGTTCAACAGTTCAGCTGTTCATATCTCACCAGGCTCAAGGTTGACTCAGCCTTCCATCCTTCCGAGGTGGGTAAAATGAGGACCCAGATTGTTGGGGGCAATATGCGGAACTCTGTAAACCGCTCAGAGAGGGCTATAAAGCACTATGAAGCGGTATATAAGTCTAAGTGACAAGATGAGAATAACTCTCACTAGAGGCGAAAATAGATCTTTGCCCGGAATTCTGATATTAGAAATGAAACCGCAGTTTAAAGTTCTAAGTAAAAATATTTATTTGGTACAAAAACAATAAATCCTCATTATTCTACATCTCTGATATAAAAAGGCACGTCTTGCTTCGATAGAAGCATGGAACAGAAGGAAAGAACGGAGAAAGGAATGTACACATGCGTACTAGGAAGATATCAATCATGTGCTCAGGAATAAACCATTATAATGAATGGTTTATGCTCCCTGCATATACATATAACAGGCAATACAAAATCACTGCCTGACACTAAGTGCTATTGCTATTGCTATTGCTAATTCTGAAACCCAGGATTTGAGCAACCGTGGTGGTCCAAATTGGAGGCTGGATTACATTTTTGCGCCGGAGAGGGGAGAAAATGCACGTACGAGGACGCAAACCCAGGTTTTTCTGCACCTGTGCCATTTCTGGCCTTCTCGGAGACGTAACGGAGAAGCAGATGATGATTGTTTTTTCTCTTGAACCCCTACAAAAATCACATGGGTGTAAGTGCGTGGTGATGAGTGTGTGCGTGTGTGAGTGTGTGTAAGAGGTGTGGCTGGAAATGGTGAGGTGTGATGCATAAAACGGGGGTCGTGAGAGCCAAACTGATAAGATCTGATGGCTTCTTTCAAGGGGTTCAAATAATACCCCCCCCACTGCTACAGGTAAATATATATTTCAACGCCTGCCTTCCATTCTTGCTTTTCAGCCGATGAAACGAAACTGAAGATGATGCAAGAAGTTAGTGAAAACTTTGAGGTAACAGTCCTGGCGGAGAGTGGGGTACTTGATAGAGCTGGACATTGGGGCCGTTGTTGATTGGAGTTTGTTTCCTGGTTAGAAAGTTTTTTTTATTAGAAACCCGGAAAGCTGCTGGTAGCTATTGGAAGACTGTTATCCCGACTAGGGGGTGACATAATAACAGTCTCCCAATATCTATAGAGCCGAGATGGTGCAGTGGTTAAATGCAGCACTGCAGGCTACTGCTAGTTCAGCAGTTCAGCTGTTCAAATCTCACCAGGCTCAAGGTTGACTCAGCCTTCCATCCTTCCGAGGTGGGTAAAATGAGGACCCAGATTGTTGGGGGCAATATGCTGAACTCTGTAAACCGCTTAGAGAGGGCTGGAAAGCACTATGAAGCGGTATATAAGTCTAAGTGCTATTGCTAAGTGCTATTGCTATCTATGGGGCTGTCACAAAGAAGAGGGGGTCGACCTCTTCTCCAAAGCACCTGAGGATCGGAAAGAAATACAGGTAGCCCTTGACGTGCAACAGCTCATTTAGTGACCGTTTAAAAGTTACAACGGCACTGAAAAAGGTGACTTACGACCGTTTTAGCATCCCCCTGGTCACGTCATCAAAATTCAGATACTTGTTCTGTTATAGAGACTAACTTGATCTTGAACTTTATAACTGCTGCCAGGTTACTGGTGGCACAATACTGGAAGAAGGAAGATACGCCTACAATTGAAGAATGGACATTAAAAGTTATACACTTGGCTGAAATGGCCAAAATTTCATACCTTAAGGACCACTCAAATGAAAGATATATATATTGGAATGGAGTAGGTGGACTGAATATATTCAAAATAAGTATCAAATTAAGAAAACCCAAATAGTTTATTAATGCTAAATGTTTAAAAAAAATTTAGATTATACTTTCAAGTTTTTGAGTAATAAGAATTAAAAAAATATCTTTGAATTAATACTTTTTTTAGGTTATTCTAGTTTTATGCTTTTTTTTTTGAAATTATACCTTGTGCTTTTTCTGGGAAGTTGGGGGGGGGGGCGAGAGGGGTGGGGGGGGTGGAGGGGGGAAGGGGGGGAGAAAAGAGAAAAATGTATGTACTTTGTACTGTTAAAACTTTTTAATAAAAAAAAAATCAGATACTTGACAACTGACTCACATATATGACGGTTGCAGGGGAATTCTGGGAGTTGAAGTCCACCCATCTTAAAGTTGAGGTTGAGAAAGCAGTATTCTGCACCCTCTGCGTGGTTGGAAACCCACCCAAAAGTCTTTATTTTTCTCTTGCTAGAACGTCACCTCATCTCCTCAATATTCCACATTCCTGGAACACATCATCCCCCGGTTCCTTACGTTCCTCCAAGACGGGGAAGTCCAGTTCCTGCAGGAAAAACCTGCACAGGTATTTTCCATAATAATAATTCTTTGTTCAACAGCGATTGCTTTAAGACTTTTTCATGGGACTTTTTCAAGTAGCTGGCCATGCTGTCCAGCCAGGGAGGGAATGAATTTCCAAAGGAAAAAAAGTGTTTCCTTGTCTTGTAGATTGTGCATAATTGTGTACATGTTGCGTAATCTTAAAAACTGCCTATTATCCCTGTGGTAAAGACATGTCCACCAATTTTTTAAATCTTGGAATAACAAAGGTGAAATTACAGATGAAAGACCAAGCCTGCTTTTGATAGAGCTTGTATACCTTCACTGGTTGCGACATAACACATTTAGGGCACCTTCTGTGAGATCTTTTTTTGACCTTCCAAGTTTTATTAACAATATTTGGTGTCTCTCATGGGATCCAAGCTTGCTTAATTTTTTGATGCTAGCCAAAAAGAACTGACAATCAGACTTCACTACTGTTCATTTTGACATGTGATCTATTTCTTTTTAATGTAAAACCTCGCTTAAGTTTTTCATGAATTTAAAATCTGCAGCCATGCACAGCCTCAATTAACGTAATAAGCTTTTAAGGGTTTAATTTGGGTCTTTTTTATCTTAACATAAACATGTTTATCATTCAAAATCAAGTTCTGTTCCCCATTTTTTTTCCCTCTCCCCTTCTGCAGCAACTGAGAAAATTAGTTTTGGAAATAATCCATAGAATACCAACCAACGAGCATCTGCGCCCGCACACCAAAAATATCTTATCTGTGATGTTTAGATTTCTAGAGGTAATCCTGTTTGATTCTTCTCTCCGCATTTTTTCCAAACCGTTGGCAGTATGTGGTTCTTATTTTTGCTATTTAATAAACCCTTTTCCATCTCTCTCTCCCACCCTCATTTTTAGACTGAAAACGAAGAAAATGTACTTATTTGCTTGAGGATAATTATTGAGCTTCACAAACAGTTCAGGCCACCCATCACACAAGAGGTAAATAATTTCCTGGCCAAAGTTTTTAATTTAGTGACCTGCGGTTGCGTGACATAGTCAAAGCTGACAAACGTTTTGAAGCTCCCACAAGTAATTTTTCGGGGAGAAGAATGTTAAGGTAGGGTAGACAATAGGTCTTTGGTTGTGGTCTTCTCAACAGCAGATCCTGGGACTCGGCTGGACTTCTTCCAGGACTGGAATGGTTTCAGATTTCATTTATTTATTTTTATTTATTTATTTTATTTGTCAACAAGTGCAAGAAAACAGGACACATGAAAAAAATGGCACAAATAAACGGATATAAAGAAGCAAAACATAGCCATAAGCACATACAATGAGTACATACAAATGGGTACAGTAGGACAGGGGCGGTAGGCACGCTGGTGCGCTTATGCACGCCCCCTTAGGGACCTCTTAAGAAACAAGGTCCACAGTAGACAGCTAAAGGTAAAAGGTATGGGGGTTAGAGAAACTAACAACAGGATCAGGTAGAATGTTCCAGACATTTACTACTCTATTGCAGAAGTCGTATTTTCTGCAATCAAGATTAGAGCAGATTACATTTAGTTTGTATCTATTGATAGCCCTAGTGTTATTGCGGTTAAAATTAAAGTAGTCATTAACAGGTAGGACGTTAAGGTAGATGATCTTGTGTACTAAGCTTAGGTCGGAACATAGACGGCGTAGTTCAAGGTTATCCAGGCCTAAAATTTCAAATTTCATTTGATTTTGAAATCAAATTGATCATAACACCTCCCCCTTTTTCTGCAGATTCACCATTTCTTGGATTTTGTGAAACAGATTTACAAGGAGCTTCCAAAAGTAGTGGTAGGCAATACGATGATGACATTTATATTTTCCTTCTATACTGCATGAAAGCTTTATTGGAAAACCCTTGGTCTTGAACCAGTAGCGCTGTCTCGCCAAGGTTTCTCTAACTTTTGGCTGGTTTCCCTAAATTCCTTATCCCAGAATCCATCAGTTCCAATTAACTTTTGCATCGCGGCCTGTGATCGGCAGCTCGAGTGATGCTTCGGTTGTGTTTCTTAACCTTAGAATCGGTACTTTGAGAATCCTCAAGTGGTCCCTGAGAACACCATCCCTACCCCAGAAATGGTGGGCTTGATCACGACGATCGTAGTGAAAGTAAATCCGGAGAGAGACGACAGTGAAACCAGATCGGTGAGTGGAAGACCCGTCTTCGTTAGGAGGAGGAGTGGCAGAACCTGGGGGCGGAGTCAAAGGAGGAATCAGTCTAGAATCTCTACGTAGCCACAAGCGAACTAAGTCTAACCTCCCTTGAGTGCTATTGGCCATTATCTGACTCCAAGTGGGTCCGTGAGTTTAGAAGATTCCCTGTGCATAGGCTGTTTAGCAATAAATCAGTTTAGTTGGACCTTCACCTGTGAACCTGGCTTTTTACACCTGGCAAGAAGGGAATGCAAGGAAGGAAAGGAGGGAGGGAGAGAGAGAGAGAGATAGGGATAAGAGGAAGGAGAAGAGATGAGAACAGTTAAAGGAGGAATCAGCCTAGAATCCCTACGTAGCCACAAGCGAGCCAAGTCTGACGTCCTTTGAATCTATTGACCATTCCATTTTTTTATCCTTTTCCAGCACGCGGTCATTCCTCGTGGCTCCCTTTCTTTGAAAGTTTTAGCAGAACTTCCCATAATCGTCGTCCTCATGTATCAGGTTCGTACGAAACTCTGTCTAAATTCCTATTTTTTTCTTCCCACAAACTTTCTGCTACTTTTTTTTCCTTTCCCTCCTCAGAGGCGAGACTAAGAGGTAGGTATGATTTTGTGCGTATCTGAACAGTGTTGCTACCCTTCTCAAAACGAAAAGGCAAAATAAAAGGGTGCTGGTTGTCCTTGTCTAACACATCTCTTTGTTTTTTTTCCTTAGCTCTATAAACTGAATATTCACAACGTGGTAGCCGAATTTGTGCCCTTGATCATGAATACCATAATTATTCAGGTGTCCAACCAAGCCAGGTATGCATAAGGAACTAAAACTTTTAACAAATCCTGAACAGTGTAAACAGACATATGCTGCTGATACAGAGAAAAAAAGGAACAAAGTTTAGCATTCCAGCATCCAATTTCAGAGTTCCTGTTAGTTTAAGAAAAACACCCTTGTCTTCGGCCATCGTGTGAGGAAGAGATTTATAACCCCCGAATTGAAAACTGCTTTCCTAAATCTTTAGTCTTTAAGGTTTTATTTTTTCAAGCCAAGGTCTGCATTTGAGACTATCCAAAAAGGGACAGGCCAGGACCGAACCTGAAAGGAATTTACCGTATTTTTCGGAGTATAAGACGCACCTTTTTCCTCCCTAAAAGTGGCTGAAAATTTGGGTGCGTCTTATACTTCGAATGTAGCTTTTTTCCCCCAGCCCTAACTAGGTGCTAACAGATCTTCCCAGCTCTTACCTTGCAGGCTTTTTCATTGTTATTCTCTCCAAAGAATGTTTATGCTACTCGGGAATAATCTCATTGAACACGGTGGGATTTTGCCTCCAGCGAGGCCATTTTCAATCCTTCCCCCCCCCCCCCCAACAAATATGTGTTTAAGACCATCTTTTTTTTAAAGGAAACCAAACTTTAAAAGCAAAACATAACAAGGAGCTTGCTTTGAGGTTAACAAACATGTGCCCCAGAAGCATCTCTTTAGAAGAGGGGTTTTTAGGTGGAAAAGCAGAATATTCTTCTAAGGCGCTGCCTACTTTCTATAAACTCTTACAAGCCTTGGTTGTGCATATTTCATAACAGCCGGTTAATAAGCGTTGTGATCAAATGTGCCTTCTTCCATAATTCAGGCAGAACAAAAACTACAATAAGGAATTGTACGCCGACTTCATTGCTGCCCAGATCAAAACCTTGTCGTTCCTGGCTTACATTATAAGGATTTATCAGGTGAGCCTGGTCATGCTGTGGTCTAGTGGTAGAACTCTTGCCTCACAATCAGGAGGTTGTGAGTTCAATCCTAGGTAGAGGCAGATGTAAGGGTCTCCTGCTTGGGCAGGGGGTTGGACTAGATGACCTGCAAGGTCCCTTCTGACTCTGTTAATCTGTTAAATCTGGTGAGCTTCCCACCCAATGTCTTGCTCCCTCTTAAGTTCCTCTTCATTGAGATGTAAACAACGGAGGCCACATCTGTAACATGGAGGTGCATTTTATTTTTTGTTTTTCTCACCTTGCCAGGAGCTGGTAGCTAAGTATTCCCAGCAGATGGTGAAGGGCATGTTGCAACTACTGTCCAACTGTCCAGCAGAAACAGCTCACCTGAGGAAGGAACTGCTCATCGCAGCCAAGCATATCCTCACCACCGACCTGAGGAGCCGTATGTACTTTGGCCCTGTTCAGATGGTTGCATGTAGTCCTCGACTTAACGACCGCAATCGAGCCCAGCATTTCTGTTTGTGAAATGAGGCGTTGGTTGAGTTTGAGCTTTGGCCCTTTCTTGCCCTCATTGTGAAATTTAGTTTAGTTTAGTTTAATTAAATTTATATACTGCCCTTCTCCAGGGGACTCAGGGCGGTGAACAGCCAAGTAAAAACACAATATAAACATTAAAATATATATACATTTAAAAGAAAATATTCGATGTGGCCCTGATTTAATACAATTAAAATTTGGTAAAATCTTAAAATTTTAAAAACCCCAAAAACTTTTTCACGCCAGCCCGGCTTGATAAAAATAATACGTCTTGAGGGCACGGCGGAAAGGTGGACACAAGTGAATCGCTGCAGTTGGTAAGGGTGTACCACGGCAGCGACGCAAATCTGGCTTCCCCGTTGATTTTGCTCGTCGCTAAAAGAGGATCACATGACCTTGGGACACAGCAACGGTCATGAGCCGTGGTGGCGCAGTGGTTTTGCAGGCTACTTCTGCTGACTGCCGGCTGTCGGCAGTTCGAATCTCACCAGGCTCAAAGGTGGACTCAGCCTTCTATCCTTCTGAGGTCGGTAAAATGAGGACCCAGATTGTTGGGGGCAATAAGCTGACTCTGTAAACTGCTTAGAGAGGGCTGAAAAGCACTGTGAAGTGGTATATAAGTACTATTGCTATCCCTTCCTTCCTTCCTTCCTTCCTTCCTTCCTTCCTTCCTTCCTTCCTTCCTTCCTTCCTTCCTTCCTTTCATGGCGCAGTGGTTAAAGTGAAGTATTGCAGGCTAACTGTGCCCACAGCCAGTCGTAAGTGTGAAAAACGTACATCCTAAGTCACCTTTTCCAGCGCCGACGTTACTTTAACCGGTCCCTAAACGTTGTAAGTCCAGGACTACCTCTGCCATCTTAAATTAGTTGAAGCATCTTTATCACACCTCGTTGCTTTCCTTCCGACACTCATTCTGTTGCAAATTTTTGTTGCAGAGTTTATCCCGTGCATGGACAAATTGTTCGATGAATCCATACTCATAGGCTCTGGCTACACAGCCCGTGAAACGCTCAGGTGGGTAACGCACGCTATTGTTCTGAGCTAAGCTTCCCGATAAATAATAAAGCGCAAACGGCATCCCCAAAAACCTCTTTTTATTTTAACGGCTGTGAATTATGTTCGTTCCCAGCTGTAATAAGTCCCAAACAATGTTAATGAGTCCGACAGAAGTTTTTTGGAAGAAGGCAGATAAGCACCAACCTTTATCTTTCTTGACACGCTGCCAAAGACCTAATTGGCAAGGAGCTTTGCAAGGCCAAACAGAAACACGGAGTCAGAACCGAAATGCTGAGACACGAATTGAACAAAGTTGCTTCCTGCAACGAGCACATCCATTTGCTCCACTTTTATGTCCTATGGGAGGGGCCAATCATCTCCCAGCCTTACTCCTGAATAGTCCTTCTCTTCCGTAACTGTTCTTGCCTTCTGGCAGCTCTGCGCATGCGCGCATTGGGAACAGGCTCCCCCTGTTCCTCTGCCTTGCTCATGTCAGCCTCTGGAGGCTCTGGAGTCAGCACAGAACTCCCAGACGGCCGGGGCCCCATCTCTGCCTCCGCCACAGAGCCTTCTCCAGACTCCAGGCCTGGCCCATGTTCCTCCCCAGCCTCCTCGCTGTCTGACTCTGCTGCCAGCTCCGCAGGCGGCTGGCGGACCATAACAGCTATTTACCTGGAGGCATTGAGTGGTCCTCTCTAAAAGTTGGAGGAGTCTGCAAGGGGAAGGGAAATTGTGCTGCACGTCGTACAATGGGGCAAAGTTCAAGAAACATCTTGCTTAACAACATAAACTTGGGGCTCAATTGTCATAAGTCGAGGACTACCTGTAATATGGTTTTTTTTCCTCCTTTAGGCCCCTTGCGTACAGCACCCTGGCCGATCTGGTCCACCACGTCCGCCAGCATTTACCCCTCAATGATCTCTCTCTGGCCGTCCAGCTCTTCGCCAAGAATATCGATGACGAATCTTTGCCCAGCAGCATCCAGACCATGTCATGCAAACTTCTGCTGAACCTGGTGGATTGCATTCGGTCCAAGAGCGAGCAGGAGAATGGAAACGGCAGAGATATCCTCATGAGGATGCTGGAGGTAGGAAGGGCTCGTATGAGGAGACCGCGGTGGTGGGAATACTGGCCTGAAATGATATCACTGCTCAGAGACGTGGTCGCTCGCAAGAGAAGTTGGGTGCTGGAATGGGAATGAAAAACAAAGGGGATTTGATTTAGTTTGAAAGTCAGGTTGTCATGTTAAGTGGCTTTGTAGTTTAGAAGTATTAATATAAGTTTTGCACCTGTAAGATCAGGTCTATGGAGATTTTCAGTCCTCCAGGTCATGGTTGTCCCAAAGGTGCTTTTTCGGGAGGCAACTGGACTTCCTTGTTTTGACATTTCATTTCTCATCCAAGAAGCTTCTTCAGCTCTGACTGGATGGTGAGGAATGGAAGGATTTAGACTCCTTGCAAACAGCTGGTCACTTGCATCCTTTTAGAGGGTCGTTGAGGCCACTTGGAGGTTTATCTGTGTCCTCAGGGCCACCAGAGGTGGTGCAAATGGTTCCTGTAGTCTGCAGTTTTGTTTTTTGGGAAATCTGTTCATACTCCCACACCATTCGAAGGGTGTTCATCCCCAAAGTGCATGGCTAAAAGTCTAGAGAGATTCTCAGTCCTCCAGGTCATGGTTGTCCCAAAGGTGCTTTTTTCAAGAGGCAACTGGACTTTCTGTTTTTTTTTTTCTTTGAAGATGTTTCGCTTCTCATCCAAGAAGCTTCTTCAGCTCTGACTGGATGGTGAGGAATGGAAGGATTTAGACTCCTTGCAAACAGCTGGTCATTTGCATCCTTTTAGAGGGTCGTTGAGGCCACTTGGAGGTTTATCTGTGTCCTCAGGGCCACCAGAGGTGGTGCAAATGGTTCCTGTAGTCTGCAGTTTTGTTTTTTTGGAAATCTGTTCATACTCCCACACCATTCGAAGGGTGTTCATCCCCAAAGTGCATGGCTAAAAGTCTAGAGAGATTCTCAGTCCTCCAGGTCATGGTTGTCCCAAAGGTGCTTTTTTCAAGAGACAACTGGACTTTCTGTTTTTTTTTTTCTTTGAAGACGTTTCGCTTCTCATCCAAGAAGCCTCTTCAACTCTTGGATGAGAAGCGAAACGTCTTCAAAGAAAAAAACAAAGTCCAGTTGCCTCCTGAAAAAGCACCTTTAGCACCTGTAAAGATCAGGGTTCCCCATCCTTGGCCATTTTCATGCATATGGACTTCAACTTCTAGAATTCCCCAGCCAGCATAGCCATTGCTGAGAATTCTGGGAGTTGGAAGTCCACTCAAGTCCTTCAATTTACCAAAGTTGAGAAACCTTGCATTCGATCACCAGCATTTGCAGTTGGGGCTGAGAGGAAGTTCCCTGCCTGAAATCCTCATGAACTTTGACCCCTTTTGTCCCACAAAATGATTAGGGTTATGTCATGTTTTAGCTTGGCTTCTTCCAAGTTTGCTACTACATCAGGTTAAAAATGGTACACTGAGCGACAGTGAGGATCGTAAAGAAAATTTGCAGTACAAACCTTTGTCTGGATAGAGTAATTACCCGACAGGTCTAAAGAGAGAAAGAATTTCAATAATAGGAGATGTAGAACGTAGGGTTCAAAAAGGAAGGTGAAATTTATAGCAATTGAAGGACGAGTGTGATGGAATGTGGTCTGGATTCCCAGGGGGGAGGGGCTGCAAGAGACCACTCAGTTTAGTTAGTTGGTGGGAGGGAAAGAGGCTGAAGATGGCTCCTCCCTAACAGTTCCCAGAGTATATACTTTGTGGTAGGTAAAGGTAAAGGTAAAGGTTCCCCAGCACATGCATGCTAGTTGTTTCCGGCTTTGCTGGCTGTGGAATTCTGGGAGTTGAAGTCCGCCAGGCTTAAAGTTGCCAAGGTTTGTTTGTTTATTTATTTATTTATTTATTTATTATTTATTTATTTATTTATTTGATTTGTCAACAAGTGCAAGGAAACAGGACACATGAAAAAAATGGCACAAATAAACGGATATAAAGAAGCAAAACATAGCCATAAACACATAAAATGAGTACATACAAATGCGGACAGTAGGACAGGGACGGTAGGCACGCTGGTGCGCTTATGCACGCCCCCTTAGGGACCTCTTAAGAAACGTGTAAGGTCCACGGTAGACAGCTAAAGGTAAAAGGTATGGGGGTTAGAGAAACTAACAACAGGATCAGGTAAAGTGTTCCAGACATTTACTACTCTATTGCAGAACTGGTATTTTCTGCAATCAAGATTAGAGCGGATTACATTTAGATTGCATCTATTGATAGCCCTAGTGTTATTGCGGTTGAAATTAAAGTAGTCGTTAACAGGTAGGACGTTAAGGTAGATGATCTTGTGTACTAAGCTTAGGTCAGAATGTAGACGGCGTAGTTCAAGGTTATCCAGGCGTAAAATTTCAAGTCTACTGGAGTAAGGAATTTTATTGCGAGCAGAGGAGTTGAGTACTCTTCTTGTAAAAAGGTTGGAGACCCCTGCCCTACGGTACTTTAATGCCGGTGTTATTCCTGACCTCCCTTCCTCCTCTCCTCCTCCTCTTCCTCTTCCCTTAGGTATTTGTCTTGAAATTCCACACCATTGCCCGCTATCAGCTCTCCATCATCTTTAAAAAGTGCAAACCCCAGTCAGAGCTGGGGGCAGGAGAAGCCGCTTTAACGGGTGCCCCGGCAGGGGGAAACGCACTTCCGGTCACGGTGCCCTCCCCTGCGCCCACCACCCCGGTGGTCCCCGCATCAGGACCGGTCTTTGAGAAACAAGGGGAGAAGGAGAAAGAGGACAAACAGACTTTTCAAGTCACCGATTGCCGAAGCTTGGTGAAGACCTTAGTCTGTGGGGTCAAGACCATTACGTGGGGGATCACGTCTTGTAAAGCCCCTGGAGGTAAAAATCGACTGATGTTTAATTTTTTAAAAATTCGGGTTGCAAACCAGTCCTGGACCTTTAAGACACATGAATTGGACTTGGCTCTCGGTTTTGTTTTGTTTTTTGCTTTAAAAAAAAT
>JALIGW010000018.1:13616214-13681214 GCA_023053685.1 Diadophis punctatus similis
AAACGGTCAGAATGAAGGAGGAGAAAGAGGTCCTGGAACACTTTGCTGGGGTCTTCACCATGATGAACCCTCTGACCTTCAAAGAAATCTTCCAGACGTCTGTCCCTTACATGGTGGAAAGGATCTCCAAGAACTATGCCCTTCAGGTAGCATGTTTTGTTCACTTGACAGTGAGTGACACATGAAACTGGGCATCGAAGTTCAACCCTTCTTCTCCAGCACCGATTTCTAACAGTCGGGGCATTTTATTGGGCGTGCATGGTTGCTGGGAGGCTGTGCACCAGAGGTTGGAATGTGACTTTTCACGATTGAAGATGAAAATAATTGAAGTGGAAAGATCTCTCTAACAAGATCCACATCCAGCTGATCTAAACATTTCACTCCCCCCCTATAAAAACAACCCTGTGAAGTGATTTGGGCTGGTCCAAAGTCACCCAGCCAGCTTAGGTGGGACTAGAACTCTGAGACACCTAGTGACTGGCCTAAAGTCACCCAGCCGGCTCACATGCTTAAGGTGGGACTAGAACTCTCAGTCTCCTGGTGATGGGCTCAAAGTCACCCAGCTGGCTCTCATACCTAAGGCGGTACTAGAACTCACAGTCTCCTGGTGATTGGCCCAAAGTCACCCAGCTGGCTCTCATACCTAAGGTGGTACTAGAACTCACAGTCTCCTGGTGATGGGCTTAAAGTCACCCAGCTGGCTCTAATACCTAAGGCGGTACTAGAACTCACAGTCTCCTGGTGATTGGCCCAAAGTCACCTAGCTGGCTCTCATACCTAAGGCGGTACTAGAACTCACAGTCTCCTGGTGATGGGCTCAAAATCACCCAGCTGGCTCTCATACCTAAGGCGGTACTAGAACTCACCGTCTCCTGGTGATGGGCTCAAAGTCACCCAGCTGGCTCTCATACCTAAGGCAGTACTAGAACTCACAGTCTCCTGGTGATGGGCTCAAAGTCACCCAGCTAGCTCTCATACCTAAGGCGGTACTAGAACTCACAGTCTCCTGGTGATTGGCCTAAAGTCACCCAGCTGGTTTTCACGCTTAAGAGGGGACTAGAACTTACAATCACCTGGTTCCTAGCCTCTTGCCTTCTCTACTAGACAAAACTGGCTCTCAATTAACATTAACATTTTTAGCATTAACTTTTTAGTTTTCATCAGCAGTTTTGGGGAAAAAAATCAATCGCTTTTTTTCTATTTTGACAGATCGTTGCAAATTCTTTCTTGGCCAATCCTACGACCTCAGCTTTATTTGCCACCATCTTGGTGGAGTATCTGCTTGACCGTTTGCCTGAAATGGGTTCCAACGTGGAGCTGTCCAACCTGTATCTCAAACTCTTCAAGTTGGTCTTTGGCTCGGTTTCGCTCTTTGCTGCGGAAAACGAGCAGATGTTGAAGGTAAATGCTGGAGAAATGGAGAAGGTCTACAAAGCACATTTTAGGGCATGGTTTGTTGATTAAATCCAGAACATCTTACAAGTCGCTTTGACATCAGGAAGTGATATCTCTGTGTTGAATAGACCTATCAAAAGCTAAGAGAGGAAAATAAAACCAACTTTCCCTTTTTACGACCCTGTAAATCCCTTAATTCCCGGTAGAGCCAGGGCAACTAGATGGAGCTGAGCGTTTACTGGCCGGATGCCCTTCCTGACGCCTATGTGGAGTTAGCAGCAGATTTTTTTTTTTGCGCCTAAGGAGAAAAATATCTGTTGCTACCTGGGATTGAACTCTCAACCTCCTGAGTGGGAGGCGAGGATCTTCACCACTGGGCCACCACATAGGTTAGGAAAATGAAAACCAACAAACCCTTCAAATCTTTTCGTACTTGCCAGATGTTGGTGATTATGGGAGTTGTAGTCCATCCAAAAGCACTATGTTGTGGAAGCTTGTTTTAGGTGCGCCTGAATAATTATTTGAAACTACGCCAACGTGTACCAATCTGCTTCATATCTAGTGTTATTGTACTCTGTAATTTTCTTTTCTTTTGAATTCACAAACTGCCAAGAACTCCTGATTACTTGTGGGTTAATTGTTTAACCCCAAACTGCTTCTTGCCTGGGCAAATAAATCTAAGATGTGTAAAGTATATTCCTCCCTCAGAACTGTGTTCTATATTTTGTGTTTTCCAAGTCAGGCTCTTGAATCAAGGTCATTTGGATTGTACAGCAGGCAAATCCAATTTAATCGGCGTGATATACGGCTGGCTTTTCCCCCCACACTGGTTAAATTATTCGATTCTCAAAGAACTGATGCATGGCCCTGAGTAGACAATTTAATTTGAGGGATGAAAGTATTTCTCACCAATAGCGGAGCAAGGCCGGGCCTTTCGAGGTTAATAATAATAATAATAATAATAATAATAATAATAATAATAATAATAATAATAATAATAATAATAATAATAATAATAATAATAATAATAATAAAAGAAACTTTCCCAGTGAATTCGGAGTTTGTTACTAGGTCAGATGGCCCTTTCTTCCACCTCCCCTTTTTAAAAAAAAAAATTCATTCATTCAATTTCTATAGCCGCCCACCTCAATCAATGACTCTGGGCGGCTTACAATAAAAAAAAAACTACAATTAAAACCATAAGAACATTTTAAAACAATAAAAAGGATACAACATGTCCAAAATAAATAGACTCAGCAATTTACTTAACAACTGTCTTGCTTAGCGGTGGAAATTCTGTTCCTAATTGTGGTCGTAAGTCAAGAACTACCTGTATAATAGCTGTCTGTCCGGACAGATTTTTTTAAAAAAATTCATGTCAGAAGTACTAAAGCGCTTCAGGGTTGAAAGGATTAGCCAGTGATATCACCGTTGCCCTGGGGACGCCCAGTTGGGGGACTTTTCTCATGTCTCCAGCAGGTATAGAATACAGCTGGAGGGGAGCTTAGAGGTCTTCTAGTCCAGCCCCCTGCTCAGACAAGTGGCTGTCTAGTCTCTTCTTAAAAACTTCCAGTGATGAAGCACCCACGACTTCCAGTTGATGTCGCGGCGATGTCAGACATAGGGAACGGGTCTCCGCGTTCCCTGTGCTGAGTTCTCCCTGTTTGTGGGCTCCAAGGGGAGCCAAACCCGCCCTGTAGGGACGGTGAAGCAAAAAGGAGTGCCCTATGAGGTGGCGGAGAGTTGCAGCTCTCCTGTCCGACCCAGGGTTCTTTTTCCCTCTCAGCCACGGCAAGGTTAAGAGGCAGCCTAAAGATGGCTGCCACAAAGCTGGGACAACCGAGGAAGCACCCACAACTTTTTAATTGTTTAATTAATTTTTTAATTGTGAATTGTCCTCACCGTTAGGAAGTTTCTTCTTACTTCTAGGTTGCTTCTCTCCTTGATTAGTTTCCATCCATTGTTTCTTGTTTTACCTTCTGGTGCTTTGTAGAATAATTTGACCCCCCTCTTCTTTGGGGCAGCCCTTCAAATACTGGAATAATACTATCATGCCCTAGTCCTTCTTTCCTCTAGACTAGCCAAACCCAAATCCTGCAGCCGTTCTTCGTATGTTTTAATCTCCAGGCCTTTAATCATCTTAGTTGCTCTTCTCTGCACTTTTTCCCAAAGTCTCAAAACATCTCTTTTTTGATGTTCACTCTAGGAGCTGGAGTGAGGGACGAGAAATCGCCCTCGCCCGATGGCAGCTCTTGGGTTTCGAACACAGAAGACGCTAACCTCTTATCCACCATTCTATGCTCCATCCAGACAGATAACTAGAAAACAGGTTTTGTTTTTGGCTTGGTCAGTAATCGGCACCCTCCTCCTCCCGCTTTCCCTTCTGTCTTTCAGCCACATCTCCATAAAATAGTCAACAGCTCCATGGAACTTGCACAGACGGCAAAAGAACCTTACAACTACTTCCTGCTACTGAGAGCCCTTTTCCGATCCATCGGTGGAGGCAGCCATGACCTCTTGTATCAGGAATTCTTGCCCTTGCTACCTAACCTACTACAAGGTCAGTAATGCTCTAGGCCCCGGTCTGTGGAACAGCATTGGTCCGTGGCATGCCAGATACCGGGCCACGCAAACAAACCAAGCCCCATCTGTGGGATACAGGCAGCACGCGAAACCACGGCCTCTCCGGTCCACGGAAAAATCCCTCTCCATGGAAGTGGTCCGTGGTGCCCAAAAGGTTGGGGGCCACTGCTCTAAGCTCATCAAGCACCCTCCCCCATCCTCCTCCCACCATACAGGTGATCCTCGACTTAACGACCAGTTCTTTAGCGGCTGTTCAAAGTCACAAAAAGGGGGATTTTCAACCCAAATTCTAACTTCTTTTTTAAAAAAAGCAAATCAATCCGTGGACAGTGTGGCTCCTGGGTGTCATACATTCTTTTTTTTTTAAATATTTTTTATTGTTTTTCAACGTTAAGAAAGTGTAGATCTGTGTTATGATATTATGATGCTTAAAGCTGGGTGTCATACATTCTAATACAAATAGAACGAATACAATTGATCATAATTATTACATTCAGTCAACTTATGTATTTCTAATAATAATACACATTTATATTAAGCCCATAGTCCATCATTATTCAATTATTCCATATTATGTTATTGCTTTTACTATTATCAAGTGTATACACTAATATTCCCCCTTACTTCTATCGCTTATTCTAGCCTTTAATCATGTCACACTTTATTAAAAAAACAAATGAACGAAAAAACCTTTTTCTGTCTATCCTAGCTAACTTCTAGTCAGGTCACCTACTTAAAAAAGAAAAATGAAAAAAAGAGAGGGAGGAAGGGAAAAGCAAATCATAACAGCAAAAAAAAGAATCAGCCATCCATCATCTCTTGCCTGCTTCAATATTTTAATTGCTACGCTTTAAAAGAAAGAGAGAGAAATTCCAACTTCTGATGGCCGCCTCCTCCCAGGGTCATAACCAGATTTCGGACACTTAGCACCAAATTTCTTGCCATTTGCAGCATCCCAACTCCTACGGGAGTTGGGCAGCATATAAAAGCAACCAAATAAATAAATAATAAATAAATGTGACCACGTTTTACGGCGGTTTCCCTCCAAAATTAGCGCTTCTGGTTATGGCAAAACCACACCTATAGCGAATGGTGGGTTCGCTTAATAAATCACTGTGTTTGTTTTACAACCGCCGTGTTTGCTTAAGGACGGCCACCAAAAAAAAAGGTCATAGAATCAGATTATTCACACACACCGACCCTTTTTACGACCGCCACGACTTAACGACTAAAACGGGCAGGGCGGCATGATGGTCGTAACTACGAGGACTGCTTTTTACAGGTAGTCCTTGACTTACAATCACAAGGGAGCCCCAGATTTCTGTTGTTCAGGGAGACGTTTGTTAAGTGGATTTTGCCCCGTTTGATGACTTCTCTTGCCTCAGTCGCTAAGCGAACCATTGCAGTTGATACGTTAGTAAGCCGGTTGTTAAATGAATCCGGCTTTCCCGCGGACTTGGCTTGTCAGGAGGTCGCAAAAGGGGATCCCGTGACCTTGGGACACAGCAACGGTCATAAAATGAACCAGTTGCCGAACGTCTGAATTTCGATCACGTGACCATGGGGTAACTGTGAAAAACGGCCCCAAGTCCCTTTTTTTCCAGTGCCGACGTAACTTTGAGCGATCACTAAACGAACCGTTGTAGGTCGAGGACTACCTGTATCTCTCTCTCTCTAGGGTTTGGGGGTGGACTTGATGTTCTGGCCTTTGCTCCTTGTCTCTCTCCAGGTCTTAACATGCTTCAGAGCGGTTTGCACAAACAGCACATGAAAGATTTATTCGTCGAGCTTTGTTTGACTGTCCCGGTGCGCCTCAGCTCCCTCCTTCCCTACCTGCCGATGCTGATGGATCCCTTGGTCTCTGCCTTAAATGGATCCCAGACGCTGGTCAGCCAAGGTCTGCGCACCCTGGAGCTGTGCGTGGATAATCTGCAGCCCGATTTCTTGTACGATCACATTCAACCTGTCCGGGCTGAACT
Source organism: Diadophis punctatus similis (assembly GCA_023053685.1). Lineage (NCBI taxonomy): Eukaryota > Metazoa > Chordata > Lepidosauria > Squamata > Dipsadidae > Diadophis > Diadophis punctatus. Next base: position 13,622,172 of record JALIGW010000018.1, read on the forward strand.
GATGCAGGTATTTAATTTAATTTAATTAATTTAATTAAAAGTTCTTATAGGCCGCCCAATCCCGTAGGACTCAGGGCAGCGTACAACAAGAATAAGAACAATATACATAATACATACTAATTTAAAAAAGACATTATATAATTTTAAAAGAAACCATTCATTCATGGGGGAATCCGATCTTCTTCACTCCGCCTGCTGGAAGAGCCATGTTTTTACGGCTTTGCGGAAGGCCAGTAGAGTGGGGATGGTCCGGATCTCTGGTGGGAGTTGGTTCCAGAGAGATGGGGCTCCCACAGAGAAGGCTTTCCCCCGTGGACCCGCCAACCGGCATTGTTTGGCTGATGGGACCTGGAGAAAGAGCCGAGGTGGTGCAGTGGTTAGAGGCAGGTACTGCAGGCCACTTTAGCTGACACTGATCCGCAGGTCAGCGGTTCAAATCTCACCGGCTCAAGGTTGACTCAGCCTTCCATCCTTCCGAGGTAGATAAAATGAGGACCCAGATTGTTGGGGGCAATATAAATATACATTGCTTACTGGTGTAAACCGCTTAGAGAGTGCTTGCACTGTGAGGCGGTATATAAATCTCACAAAATAAATAAATAAATAAAATAAATAAATAAACTCTGTGGGACCTAACTGGTGGTAGGGAGGTATGTGGTAGGATGTGGTCCCGGAGGTAACCTGGTCCTGAGCCATGTAGGGCTTTAAAGGTGAAAACCAACACCTTAAATTGCATCCAAAGACTAATGGGCAACCAATGCAGCTGGCGAAGAATAGGTGTTACGTGGATGTATCTGGGAACACCCACCGCAGCTCGCGCAGCTGCATTCTGTACCAATTGGAGTCTCCGGATACTCTTTGAGGGTAGCCCCATGTAGAGCGCTTTACAGTAGTCCAGCCAAGGTAAAAGGTGTCATTCTGCGAACCAGGCTGTAGAGGGCAGCCTTTGCTTGGTTAATTCAGAGAATTTCCGTTCAGGGCTAACATCATCTCTCAGATTATGATTCAAGGTGGATGATGGTCTGTTAAATGGGAGGCAGGCTTGTTTTCTGAGGAAGCTGGTGATAACTGGAAATGGTTGGCAATTAGTCTGAGAGAGGCAAAGGGAACAGCTTGGCCTCTCCGAGATCTGTTGAATTATAACAGGGGAAGTGGGAAACTAGCTTGCAAGAATTCCTGCTAGCTAGGATGAGTGGTTCATTGTATTGTTTTCTTTAAATTCTGTTACTATTTTTATAAATATTTCAAGGTAACAGACATACCTAATGCTCCTTCCTCCTGTTTTGCCCACTACAATAGGACTGTGAGATGGGTTGGGCTGAGACAGTGCCTGGCCCAAAGCCATCCGTCCAGCTTTCATGCCCAAGTCAGAACTAGAACTCACAGTCTCCTGGTGATCGGCGCAAAACTATCTAGACAGCTTTCATGCGTAAGGCGGGACTAGAATCCACTGTCTCCTGGTGATTGGTCCCAAGTCACCCAGCCAGCTTACTGTCCTAAAGTGGCACTAGAATTCACTGTCTCCTGGTGATTGGTCCCAAGTCACCCAGCCAGCTTACTGTCCTAAGGTGGCGCTAGAATTCACCGTCTCCTGGTGATTGGTCCCAAGTCACCCAGCCAGTTTACTGTCCTAAAGTGGCACTAGAATTCACTGTCTCCTGGTGATTGGTCCCAAGTCACCCAGCCAGCTTACTGTCCTAAGGTGGCGCTAGAATTCACCGTCTCCTGGTGATTGGTCCCAAGTCACCCAGCCAGTTTACTGTCCTAAAGTGGCACTAGAATTCACTGTCTCCTGGTGATTGGTCCCAAGTCACCCAGCCAGCTTACTGTCCTAAGGTGGCGCTAGAATTCACCGTCTCCTGGTGATTGGTCCCAAGTCACCCAGCCAGTTTACTGTCCTAAAGTGGCACTAGAATTCACTGTCTCCTGGTGATTGGTCCCAAGTCACCCAGCCAGCTTACTGTCCTAAGGTGGCGCTAGAATTCACCGTCTCCTGGTGATTGGTCCCAAGTCACCCAGCCAGTTTACTGTCCTAAAGTGGCACTAGAATTCACTGTCTCCTGGTGATTGGTCCCAAGTCACCCAGCCAGCTTACTGTCCTAAGGTGGCGCTAGAATTCACCGTCTCCTGGTGATTGGTCCCAAGTCACCCAGCCAGTTTACTGTCCTAAGGTGGCACTAGAACTCACTGTCTCCTGGTGATTGGCCCAACGTCATCTAGTTGACTTTTATTTGTGCCTAAGATAGAAGTAGAACCCACAGTCTCCTGGTGATTGGCACAAAGCTTTCTAGACAGCTTGCATGTCTAAGGATGGACTAGAACTCACCATCTCCTGGTGATTGGTCCCAAGTCACCCAGCCAGCTTACTGTCCTAAGATGGCACTAGAACTCACCGTCTCCCGGTGATTGGTCCAAAGTCGCCCAGCCGGCTTTCATGCCTAAGGCGGGACTAGACCTCATTGTTTCCTGGTGATTAGCCCAAAGCTATCCAGTTGGCTTTCATGCCTAAAACAGGACTAGAACTCACTGTCTCCCAGTTTCTAGCCTAGTGCTTTCACAACTAGACCAAACTGGTTCTATAATTATTTATTATGGAGGTTCTATATTGCCTTGAAGAGCTTTGGAGGTTTTGAAAATTCAACCTTTCTACATCCTTCCGAACTCTCCCTTAGAGGTTTCGCCCACTTGCTTCTTAGGCTCTGTGGCGGACTCTGCGCAATCCTGCCGAGACCATTTCTCACGTGGCTTATCGCGTGTTGGGAAAATTCGGTGGAAGCAACCGGAAAATGCTGAAGGAGTCCCAGAAGTTGCACTATGTGGTGACTGAAATTCAAGGGCCTAGCATTACGGCTGAGTTCTCTGACTGCAAAGCATCCATTCAGCTCCCCATGGAGAAGGTAAGGCCTGCCTTGGGTACCTTCTGGGACGAGCATTTTCAACCTGAAGAATTTGCCTTCACATATAGATTCTGGTAGAGTGGTGCGGTGGCCTAGAGGTGGAGCTCTCGCCTCACAATCAGGAGGCTGTGAGTTCGATCCTAGGTAGAGGCAGATATTTCTCTCTCTGGGCACAGTGAGAAATATATCTGCTGAACAAAACTCCGTATTGGTGACAGGAAGGGCATCCGGCTAGTGAACACTCAGCTCCATTCAGCTGCCCAGACTCCACCCCACAAGGGATTACGGGGGTCATTAAAAGATGATGATGATGATATAGATCCGTGATGGCAAACCTATGGCACACGTGCCCAAAGTGGCACGCGAAGCCATGTCGCCCGGCACACGCAGCCTTGCCTGTTTGTCTTGCGGGTTTCTGGCACGCAGGGACACACGACAATCAGCTGTCCTTCGTGTGCGCAGCAGTGCCGAAAACCGGTGTGCGCGTGCATGCCGGCCAGCTGATTGTCGGATGCGCACGCGGGCTAGAACCCGGAAATTCGGCTTTTCTGGAGCATCGCCCTGACAAGTGTGCATGCTACATTTCCACGCAGCCTTTTTGGCACTCGGTGCCGAAAAGGTTCACCAACACTGATATAGATTCTGGTAGCCCTGAATGTCCCAATTTGGGTCAAATTTGACTTCTGGTGAGATATATTCCTGGTGGCGCAGTGGTTAGAATGCAGTATTGCAGGCTGATTCTGCCGACTGCCAGCAGTTCGATCCTAACCAGCTCAAGGTTGACTCAGTCTTCCATCCTTCTGAGGACGGTAAAATGAGCAATTGTTGGGTGTTTTCCAACATTGTGGTGCTTTGGGTTTTTCTACCGGTTGACCAAGAGAGATCCTTTTCCATCGTCTTAGGCCATTGAGACTGCCTTGGACTGTTTGAAGAGCGCCAACACGGAGCCCTACTATCGAAGGCAAGCTTGGGAGGTCATCAAATGCTTCCTGGTCGCCATGATGAGCCTAGATGACAACAAGCATGCTTTGTACCAGCTTCTTGCACATCCCAAGTAAGAACATGGGTGGATCCATAAAGGAGGATATTTGGAGCTCAGGGTTGCTTGTTTTCTTGCAGATGTTTCATGACCCAACTAGCTAACATCATCAGTGTTTGAGAATGGTGGTGGTGGAGGAGGAGGAGGAGGAGGAATGTGGGGTCCCTAATGCGCTCTGAGCTTGGTGATTTTCTTGTAGACGTTTCATGACCCAACTAGGGAATGTCATCAGTGCTAGTTGATCTAGCACTTTTTTAAAAAAAACAAACCAATTTTTATTAAAAAAAATTGTCCCCCCTCCCCCAACATATATATTTTATGAACAAAGTGTTGTCCTGATCATTCTTATATACTGTATCCTTTCATATACGTAATCCATTTTACATCATCTTTCCAATTTCAGCCATAATATTGTCTTTCCATACTTCTTTATCTTAACTTATTTTCTTCTTGATACATAAACAATATTACTAATCGCCCTAACCTAATCTCTTACAATAACATCAATTAATTATCTTATTTCTCGATTGCTAAATATATTTCTCAAATTTCCCATCCCATTTTTTAACATTTCAACTTCATCTCTTGATTTAAATGATCTTTAAAATTAAACATTTAAGCCAAATTGCCATTTCACATGCCATCTGCTGTTCTATTTTACTATAAACAATATACATCATCTTATTCAAATCTTGCATAAAAACCCTTTAACTTGATTGGCTATCAACAATTAATAATATTAATACAATTCCCTTAAATCTTAACACCAATTAATTATCTCATTTCTCCATTGCTAAATACATTTCTCAAATTTCCCATCCCATTTTTAAAAATTATCTTCAAAATTTAACATTTAAGCCAAATTGCCATTTCACTTTCCATCTGCTGTTTTGTTTTACTTTAAACAATATAAATCATCTAGCACTTCCGATGTTACCTCGTTAAGGTCATGAAACTTCTGCAAGAAAACAAACAGGTGGATCGAACCTGGCAAACCAAGCCTCGTTCTTGCTTGGAGCCAACTTCCCAATCGGGGTGCCCTTTGGAGGCGTTGACTTCCCTTCCCAGAATAGAATAGAATAGAATAGAATAGAATAGAATAGAATAGAATAGAATAGAATAGAATAGAATAGAATAATGGAATGGAATGGAATGGAATGGAATGGAATGGAATGGAATGGAATGGAATGGAATGGAATGGAATAGAATAGAAGAATGGAATGGAATGGAATGGAATGGAATGGAATGGAATGGAATAGAATAGAATAGAATAGAATAGAATAGAATAGAATAGAATAGAATAGAATAGAATAATGGAATGGAATGGAATGGAATGGAATGGAATGGAATGGAATGGAATGGAATGGAATGGAATGGAATAGAATAGAATAATGGAATGGAATGGAATGGAATGGAATAGAATAGAATAGAATAGAATAGAATAGAATAGAATAGAATAGAATAGAATAGAATAGAATAGAATAGAATAGAATAGAATAGAATAGAATAGAATAATGGAATGGAATGGAATGGAATGGAATAGAATAATGGAATGGAATGGAATGGAATGGAATGGAATGGAATGGAATGGAATAGAATAGAATAGAATAGAATAGAATAGAATAGAATAGAATAGAATAATGGAATGGAATGGAATGGAATGGAATGGAATGGAATGGAATGGAATGGAATGGAATAGAATAGAATAATGGAATGGAATGGAATGGAATGGAATGGAATGGAATGGAATGGAATGGAATGGAATGGAATAGAATAGAATAGAATAGAATAGAATAGAATAGAATAGAATAGAATAGAATAATGGAATGGAATGGAATGGAATGGAATGGAATGGAATGGAATGGAATAGAATAGAATAGAATAGAATAGAATAGAATAGAATAGAATAGAATAGAATAGAATAGAATAGAATAGAATAGAATAGAATAGAATAGAATATATGGAATGGGAATGGGAATAGAATAGAATAGAATAGAACAACAGAACAATAGACATATCTGGTTGTTAAATGAATCCGGCTTCCCCGCGGACTTGGCTTGTCAGGAGGTCACAAAAGGGGATCCCGTGATTTTTGGGACACAGCAACAGTCATAAAATGAACAGATATACATATCTGTATTTAAACCAATGATTCCTTTATTAGGAGCGCCAGCAGTCCTGGCAAAAAGTTTCTCTCTCAACGCAGGCTAACAAGTCCGTCCATCCGGGAGATGAATAGTTGTCTGCCACATCTATTCAGCTCCGCCCCCTGCCTTTTATCCCCAGAGTTGGGTGGGGCTTCGCTAGCAGTGGTGGCTCTTCTGTCCCAAGGACCGGCCCATAGATTTCCACTGCTCTCCTCTCCTCTGCCTTCTGCGCATCCGCGTGTCAGGCACTGGACCCAGCTGTTCCTCCTCTTCCTCATCAGCCACCTCCAGACCTGGGGGCTGTTGATTCTCCATCTGAGGGCTGACAGACAGCCCAGGCTCTGCCTCTGTGTCTCTCTCTGCCAGCTCCATTCCCTCTTCCCCCTCGGAGCTCTCAGGTTGCCTTGATGCTGACCCTGACTCCCACACCACCTCCTCCTCGGATTCGGCTGCTGGAGGGTCCGGTGGCTGACAGGCCACAACACAACCGACTCTTTTAGCCACAGAAATCTCAGGCTGAATTTTGGCCATGAGTCGTGGACTAGCTCTACGGGTTGCAGCCCGATGTGGTGTGTGAGATCCGCATTTCATCGACACCAGCTTGTGGCCTAGTGAATGTTTCCCGGATCCCTTGCTTGGGTCCCACAGTTTTCTTTTCCCCAAGGAGACATTCTTCAGAGTAAATTGACGGGGTTCTTCTTGGGGGGTCTCGCTTTGGTTTCGACAGCTTCACGGAGAAGTCCATTCCCAACGTGATCATCTCTCATCGGTACAAAGCTCAGGACACGCCGGCCCGAAAGACCTTTGAACAGGCCCTGACTGGGGCCTTCATGTCAGCGGTGATCAAAGACCTGCGACCGAGTGCCCTGCCGTTCGTGGCCAGCCTGATCCGTCATTACACCATGGTGGCAGTGGCTCAGCAGTGTGGTAAGTATTTGGCAACAAGCCGGACGTAACCGTAAACTACGCTTGTCCACAATTTTGCCTGCTGGCGTAGAGGCCGGTAGCCTGTAAGACATGCAAGCAATTCTTCTGTCATTTTAGTTTGGGGAGCTGGAAAGGTGACTGGGAATGTAGGCCTGATGAATGCGTTGACGCTGAAGCTTGTAGAAGTTTTGAACCGGCAGGGTCAACGTCTAAACGCCTGGCACTGGAATTCCAACACATCTGGAATTGCATTCCTACAGGCACCAGGTTGAGAAAGGCGGGGATAACAGGTCTGGGTTACATTGGACTCTGCGAGATTGTTGGTGCTCTGTGAGGCTGGTTGTTTGCTTGCAGACGTTTCATGGCCCAATGAAGTAACATCATCAGTGCTAGAAGGGGATGGGGTTAACAGAGTGGAGGAAAGAGGAGGAGGAGGAGGACTTTGGGGTCCTTGGTGTTCTCTGAGCTTGGTTGATCTCTTGCAGACATTTCATTACCCGACAAGGTAACATCATCAGTCCTAGAAGGGTGTGGAGGTTGTTCTCTATTTGTATACAATTGGCTTGCCCTTTCTGTGTTGGTGGGAGTGTTCTTGATGGCTTCTTAGGCTGTTTTAGGTAGATAGGTAAGTGGATTGCTAGATAGCTAGGTAGATAGATAAATAGACAGACAGACAGACAGGCAGGCAGGCAGGCAGATAAATAGATTGGTTGGTTGGTGGGTGGGTGGGTGGGTGGGTGGGTGGGTTGGTTGGTTGGTTGGTTGGTTGGTTGGTTGGTTGGTTGGATGGATGGTTGGTTGGTTGGATGGATGGATGGATGGATGGATGGATGGATGGATGGATGGATCGATCGATGGATCGATGGATCGATGGATGAGAAATTTGTACCTCAGAGATGGACTGTGGAGTCCTTGGTGCTCTCTGAGCTTGGTTGTTTTTTTGCAGACATTTCATGACCCAACTAGGTAACACCATCAGTGCTAGAAGGGAGTGTTTGGTTTGAAGCAAAACTACCCGTGTGCCCTTCTTTCATTCTCTTCCTCCCTCTTCCCTCCCTTCCCCTCCTTTCGTTCTTCTTGTCGCGTGGTCCATCCCCAGGCCCTTTCCTGCTCCAGTGTTACCAGGTGGGAAGCCAGCCCAGCACCTCCATGTTCCACAGCGAGGAGAACGGGTCGAGAGGCATGGATCCCTTGGTGCTGATCGACGCCATCGCCATCTGCATGGCTTACGAGGAGAAGGAGCTTTGCAAGATCGGCGAGGTGGCCTTGGCTGTGATCTTTGACGTGGCCAGCATTATCCTGGGATCCAAGGAACGGGTAAGCCCACTTGACGTGTGGCCGCCATCTCCTCCTCCAGAAGGTCCCTGGCCCTTTTGGGTGACCCTCTTTTCTTTCTGTCCTCCAGGCCTGCCAGCTGCCCTTGTTTTCCTACATCGTGGAACGCCTCTGCGCTTGTTGCTACGAACAAGCGTGGTACGCCAAGCTCGGCGGGGTGGTGTCCATCAAGTTCCTGATGGAGCGGCTCCCTCTGATTTGGGTCCTCCAGAACCAGCAGACGTTCCTCAAGGCTTTGCTCTTTGTCATGATGGACCTGACGGGAGAGGTGGGTCTCTCTTATTAAGAGTCAAGTCAAGAATAGAATAGAATAGAATAGAATAGAATAGAATAGAAGAATAGAAGAATAGAATAAGAATAAGAATAGAAGAATAATAGAATAGAATAGAATAGAATAGAATAGAATAGAATAGAATAGAATAGAATAGAATAGAATAGAATAGAATAATAGAAGAAGAATAAGAATAGAAGAATAAGAATAGAATAGAATAGAAGAATAGAAGAATAGAAGAATAGAATAAGAATAGAAGAATAAGAATAACAATAGAATAGAATAATAGAATAGAATAGAATAGAATAATAGAATAGAATAGAATAGAAGAATAGAAGAATAGAATAAGAATAGAAGAATAAGAATAGAATAGAATAATAGAATAGAATTAGAATAGAATAAGAATAGAATAGAATAGAATAGAATAGAATAGAATTAGAATAGAATAGAATAGAATAATAGAAGAAGAATAGAAGAAGAATAACAATAGAATAGAATAATAGAATAGAATAGAATAGAAGAATAGAATAGAATTAGAATAGAATAGAATAGAATAATAGAAGAAGAAGAATAGAAGAAGAAGAATAACAATAGAATAGAATAATAGAATAGAATAGAATAGAAGAATAGAATAGAATAAGAATAAGAATAAGAATAGAATAGAATAGAATAGAATAGAATAGAATAGAAGAATAGAAGAAGAATAGAAGAATAAGAATAGAATAGAATAGAATAATAGAATAAGAATAAGAATAAGAATAGAAGAATAAGAATAACAATAGAATAGAATAATAGAATAGAATAGAAGAATAGAAGAATAGAATAAGAATAGAAGAATAAGAATAGAATAGAATAATAGAATAGAATAGAATAGAAGAATAGAATAGAAGAATAGAATAGAATAGAATAGAACAGAATAATAGAATAGAATAGAATAATAGAATAGAATAAGAATAGAATAGAATAGAATAGAATAATAGAATAGAATAGAATAGAACAATAATAGAATAGAATAGAATAATAGAATAGAATAGAAGAAGAATAGAATAGAATAGAATAGAATAGAATAGAATAATAGAATAAGAATGAGAATAGAAGAATAAGAATAGAATAGAATAGAATAGAATAGAATAGAATAATTCTATTCTAATAAATAGAATAGGATAGGATATAGAATAGAATATAGAATGGAATGGAATGGAATGGAATGGAATAGAATAGAATAACAGAGTTGGAAGAGACCCTGGAGGTCTTCTAGTCCAACCCCCTACTCAAGCAGGAGACCCTGTACTATTTCAGTGTTGGAGCATAGCATTCACAACTTCTGAACGCAAATCCTTCCACTGGTTAATTGTTCTAAGTAATTTAAAAAAACCCCATTATAATAAACTTTCCTTGGTGGTTCAACGCACGCCCACCCAGGTTTCCAACGGGGCTGTGGCCATGGCCAAGACGACCCTCGAGCAGCTCTTAATCCGGTGCGCGACATTGCTGAAAGAAGAGGAGAAGACGGAGGAGATCCTCACCGCCCAGGAGAAGTCCTTCCACCACGTGACCCACGACCTGGTGCGGGAAGTGACCTCGCCAAACTCCACCGTGAGGAAACAAGCCATGCATTCCCTCCAGGTGGTGGCCCAGGTGACGGGCAAGAGCGTCACGGCAATCATGGAGCCCCATAAAGAGGTGAGGAATCCTTCCATGCGGGGTTGTTTATAGCCAGTCCTCGACTTATGACTGCAATTCGGAACTTCTGTGGCAAAGCAAAGCCGGTTGTGAAAGGGGGGTCGGGCCCGATTGGATGACCTGTTTGGTCGCAGTTGTTAAGAGAATCATGCGGTCGTTAAGCGAATCTGGCGTCCCCCCCTCCCCCAAATTGACTTTGCTTATCAGAAGCCGGCTGGGAAGGACGCAAACCGTGACCCCGTGACCCCGGGGTCCTTTTAATTTTCATAAATTCATGCCAAGCCCCCCGATTTTGATCGTTGTGGGGATGCAACGGTTGTAAGTGCGAGGACCGATTGGAAGTCGCTTTTTTTCGGTGCTGTTGGAACTTCAAACGGTCGTGGAATGAATGGCTGTCAATCAAGGATTACCTGTACAGTTCGTTTAGTGACTGTTTGAAGTTACAGTGGCACTCAAAAAAAGGGACTTTTGACCCTTTTTCACACTTAACGACCGTTGCGGCATCCCCTTGGTCACGAGATTTACATTCGGATGCTTGGCAGCTGACTCGCATTTATGACGTTTGCAGTATCCCGGAGTCATGTGATCCCCTTTTGCGACCACCTGACAAGCAAAATCAACGGAGAAACCGGATTCACTTAACAACCGTGTTAGTAATTTCGGAATTGCACTGATTCACTTAACAGATGTGGCAAGGAAAGCCGTATAAAATGGGGCGAAACTCACTGAACCAGTTTCTCACCTAACAACATAAATTCGGGGCTCAGTTGTGGCCGTACGTTGAGGACTTACCACTATAAGGGAAGCCTCTTTGCAAGAAGAAACACAGCATTGCGTGGGGTTTATTGAGCTAGAGCAATGTTTCTCAACCTTGCAACGTTAAGATGGGCGGACTTCAACTCCCAGAATTCCCCAGCCAGCATGGAATTCTGGTAGTTGAAGTCCGCCCGTCTTCAAGTAGCCATGGTTGAGAAACATCGAGCTAGAACGCTGGATTTGAGATGATTCTACGATGCTACGATGGTTCTTTGCTTTTAGACACCTCCTTCCTATCGATTGACCCCTTCAGATATAATGCTATGCACAGGTAGTCCTCGCCTTACAACAGTTCATTTAGTGACCATTCAAAGTATTAAAGTTTGTTGCAAAATCAAAACCACAAGCACACACAGATGACTGATTGAGCTGGATTCAATAACTTCTTTATAAACATAATAATATATATATATTTACAATACCATTAGAGTTCTTCAATGTAGCAACAGTTAAAAGTAAAACACAAGCAGGAGACTTAGTTTCATTTCAGCAGAGTGCAGAGTGGAGACTGAAGCCACACCCAGCCTTAAGCTTAAGTATTCAGTTTCGATTCTCTGCACAGACTCAGAAGTGGTTAGCTCCTATTGGCTGATTCAGTTGCTATGCCTGTTCATTGGCTAACCTTGTTAACATGGCTCTCCCAGTTCATGAATATCTTAACACAAAGTTACAACGGCACTGAAAAAAGTGACTTATGACCGTTGTTCACACTTACGACCGTCGCAGCATCCCCATGGTCACGTGTCCAGAATTCGGATGCTTTGACAACTGATTCACATTTTACGACGGTTGCAAAACCCACTTAACAACATCAATTTTGAGGTCAGCTGTGCTCGTAATTTGAGGACTACCTGTGGTTTTCTTCTCCGAGGGCTGAACCTGGTTTGTTGGACGGATGGGGAAACAACCGTGATGGTAGTGGGACCAAGCCAACAAGGGTCATGCGTCAAGAACTGGTTTAATGTAGAGGTTCCGACTGACAAACCTCGGCAAGCAAGCACGAACGGACGAGACGTTCCAATCTCTGAAGGCAAAACTTATTATTGAGTACATCATTTTGGCGTAGATTCAGGCAAAACCAGCTCTGGCTAATTCCCGTGCAATCCCATACAATTAAAGTATAGAATTCCCCCTCCCGCTATTAGTGTAGGTCACATTGTCCAATTGAGTGTCGCCCTATTGTTATGAGAAAATGCCTTTGGGTTTTTCAAACACCTGTTGGAAGTGTCCTTGGTTCTCACGGTTGGTATTCTGGATGTCCGGAGCCTACGTTCCATCTCAAGTTCTTGGCAAGCTGAGAAGTGATAATAGTTGCAACAGCAGAAGCGCTTTAATCATTGACATCATGTTCTTGATCGACCCCTCCCCCCTTTCTTCTAGGTTCTCCAAGACATGGTTCCTCCCAAAAAACATTTGCTCCGACATCAACCTGCAAACGCCCAGATCGGTTTGATGGAAGGGAATACGTTTTGCACCACTCTGCAACCCCGGCTTTTCACAATGGACCTCAATGTGGTAGAGCACAAAGTATTTTATACAGAGGTATTTATCCTTCGTCGCTTTTGGATCGTTTTTTTTAAATTGAGCTCTGTAAATCAGCAGCCCTGTGGATGCTTTGATTAATAACGAGTGAAAAGGTTTGGCATTCATGAATATTTTTATATTTATGTATCTGCAGCATTACCTCTGCTTGGATCATTTTCCCCTAACGTCTTGGATTTTTTAATGTTGAACACAGATATTATGAACAAGGGATCCTTGGAGGGATCCCAAGATAAATCTCAGAGGGGTACAGAAAGGGCAACTTTGCATTCGTGAATCTCTCTAGCTGAAAGTTACCATATTTTTCGGAGTATAAGACGCACCGGAGTATAAGACGCACATTAGTTTTGGGGGAGGAAAATAGGGGGGAAAATCTACCTACCAGGTATTCATCTGGCTAGCGTCCTTAGTCTGGTCAGCTTCAGCACATTATTTTATCCCCTGGTTAGGGCTGAAAAAAATCTTCTTCGGAGGGAGTAGCAATGAAAACAAGCCTGCAAAGACTTAGGGCTGGAAAAAAACTTCTTCAGAGGGAATAGCAATGAAAAAATCTTGCAAGCCGGGAAGATCGTTAGCACCTCGTTAGGGCTGAAAAAACCTTTTTCAGAGGGAGTAGCAATGAAAACAAGCCTGCAAGCCAGGAAGAGCCAGGAAGATAGTTAGCACCTTGTTAGGAGTGCTAAGGAGTTAGACGTTCTACTCCCCCTCCCTACCTGAAAAGAACTCTGTTCCAACTGCCAGTTGCCTTATATTAACACGCTCTGATGCTACCCCTTCGCTAAACCAAGCGTGGGCGTGGCCAGCGTGTGACTCATCTGGCCTGCGGACTGGAAGTTTAGACATTCTACTCTCCCTCCCCACTTAACTACTCATTAACCTGTCAATTTATCAAGCCCAATCACATAGTTTCGTAGCGAAGCACAGGTATCCAGCTACTAGTTACAGTATAAAGCAAGCTGCACTAAATACTTTGGCTCTTTTCATGGAAGAAAGTCTTAACTATTTTGGGGTTGAGGCTGAAGTACGTACAAATAGCAGATGTAGAGGAATACGGGAAAGAGGGATCAATTGTGTTCTGCTCATGAACTGTTCAGCCCCAAGGAAATAAAGAAATCCAGGCAGTTCGAATGAGTATAAATGGCAAGCTTAAGCTCTCTACAAGAATCTGAACTACTAACAGCCAAGGGAAATTAGCGGGAGATAAGTAGAAGGAATTCAAGGTGGACTGGATTTAGATCTCTTGTGGGCATGGAGGGACTCGAGACTTATTACACATTTGACCCCTCCCTCGGGCTCCGTCTGGTCATCTCCTACGTGAACATCTCAGATGTATCTAGTAACAAACCAACCAAGATGAGCCTTGGAATTATCCATTGGGGGTTTTTTTATATTATTCTACAGCTGAATCTCTAAAACAGTGATCATTGGTGAAAGACATTTCCCAAACAGGACACACCACGGAGAAGAAACATTATACCAAGGGTGTTTTGCTTCAAAATGTCTTACTAAGTTGGTGAAGCGCCTTCATTTTGGAGCTCACGCTGGCATGTCGATGGTTTCTCTTTAGTCTGGAAGTCAACCAGGTTGTGTCCAAAGCCAACATTTCTTCTCTTTGAACTTCCAGCTGCTGAATCTGTGTGAGGCTGAAGACTGTGCCTTGATGAAATTGCCCTGTTACAAGAGCCTGCCTTCTTTGGTGCCCCTTCGAATCGCAGCTCTGAGTAAGTCGACCAAGCTTTGAAGCTAGCTAGTAGAGGTTTGCTGCATAAATGGAGCCAGTTCCAAGCCTTAAAGGCAGCTGTGTTGAAAAAAAAAAAGGCATTTGTTGGCTCAGCGGCTCAGCCTGACCTTGGCATACAATTTCCAGGATTCCAGGCCAAAATTGCTAGCAATGAGGGATCCTTGGTGCTGTGTTGTGGCCTGTCGGCCGCCGGCCCTTCCAGCAGCCAAATCAGAGGAGGAGGAGGCGTGGGAGTCAGGGTCAGCATCAAGGCAACGTGAGAGCTCCGAGGGGGAAGAGGAAATGGAGCTGGCAGAGAGAGAGAGACAGAGGCAGAGCCTGGGCCGTCCTTCAGCCCTCAGATGGAGAGTCAACAGCCCCCAGGTCTGGAAGTGGCTGATGAGGAAGAGGAGGAACAGCTGGGTCTAGTGCCTGATGCGCAGGAGGCAGAGGAGAGGAGAGCAGCGGAAATCTATGGGCCGGTCCTTGGGAAGGAAGAGCCACTACTGCTATCGAAGCCCCACCCTAGCTCTGGGGATAAAAGGCGGGATGGAGATGAATAGATGTGGCAGACAACTATTTGCCTCCCTGCCGGACGGACTTGTTAGCCTGAGGTGAAAGAGAAACTTTTTGCCAGGGCTGCCGGCGCTCCTAATAAAGGAATCATTGGTTTAAATACAGAGGGTTTGTCGTGTTTGGGAAGCTGGGTCAGAACAGCTTGGTTGTTTTCTTGCAGACGTTTCATTACCAAACTAGGTAACATCATCAGTGCATACTAATGAAATAAAAAAAAAAAATGAGGGACCCTGGAGTCTTTGGGTCCTGCGTTTTGAATTCCCGCTTCAAAAGGAGACTTGCTTTCTTCAATTTCACGCAGATGCCTTGGCTGCCTGCAACTACTTGCCCCAGTCTCGAGAGAAGATCATCGGCGCTCTTTTCAAGGCCCTCAATTCGACCAACAATGAGCTTCAGGAAGCTGGCGAGGCCTGCATGAGGAAGGTTTGTGACCGGGAAACGAAGCTCTTTCCTCTTGGTCTCCTTTCCTTCCTTTTTCTTCTCAAAACCGGAAGCTGTGAGAAAGCAGATGGCAGTTGAGGCCAGTGGAGTCTCTCTTGAGATCTTGGTGAAAGTGGTTTCTCCAGGTCACATTTACCACCTTCAACTCCCAGAATTCTCCAGCTGGTAAGCTGTGTAGACTTCAACTCCCAGAATCCCCAAGCCTGGAATCCCCTTGGCTGGCTGGAGAATTCTGGGAGTTGAAGTCCAAAGTAAAGGTTTCCCTGTCCAGTCATGTCCAACTCTTATGTATACTCATCTCCATTTCTTGGCCAAAGGAGGTCATGTGGCCAGCATGTGTATACACCAAAGGCGCACAGAACACAGTAACCTTCCCACCGAAGTGGTACCTATTTATCTACTTTATGCTTTATTTGAAAGCATGCAAATGGTACCTATTTGCATGCTTTCAAACGGTAGGTGGGCAGGAGCTGGAGGAAGGAATGGGAACTCACCCTGTCCCGCAGAGCTCAGAGCTCGGGTCTCGAACCCGGGCTGTCAGCTCCATCTGACAATTGTGTCATTGTGCCCCAGTTGAAGTCCACCTTGCTCAATTTGCTGAGATTGAGAATCACTGGGTTAGACTGGTGAAATAAACCAAGCTACGTACAGGTAGTCCTCGATTTACAACAGTTCACTTAGTGACCGTTGAAAGTTACAACGGCACTGAAAACTTACGACCATTTTTCACAGTTACGACCTTTGAAGCATCCCCACGATCAAGTAATCAAAATTCAGATACTTACTTAGCAGCGGTTTCATACTTAGGACCATTGCTGTGTCCCAAGGTCACATGATCCCCTTTTACGACCTTCTGACAAGCCAAGTCGATGAGGAAGCCAGATTCACTTAACAACCATGTTGCTAACTTAACAATTGTGGCGATTCACTTAACAAGGCAGCAAGGAAGGTCGTAAAACGGGGCAGAACTCACTTTGCCAATGTCTCGCTTAACAACAGAAATGTTGGGCTCAATTGTGGTTGTAAGTCGAGTCGACTACCTGTACAAAGTAGTCCTCGGGTTACGACTGTCATGCTGCCTTGCCCGTTACAGTCGTTACGTTGTGACGGTTGTAAAAAGGATGGGGGTGTGTGACCGATCTGGTTTCAGGACCTTTTTTGCGGCAGTCGTTAAGCAAACACGATAGTTGTAAAACAAGCACGGCGGTCCCTAAGCGTACCCACAATTCGCTGTGGGTACGGTTTTGCCAAAACCGGAAGCGCTGGCTTTGGAGGGAAAACCGCCGTAAAATGTGGTCACATGCCTGTGGCATGCTGCAAAGGGCTCCGTGGTGGTCGTAACTTGAGGACGGCCTGTATCGTAGGTCACAGGCTATGTCGGTCCAGTGAGAATAACCAGGAAGGACGTAGCTCTATTATGATTGCGGTTATAGTAGCGTCACGGGAGCATTTGCGTTCTCTCGGCGTTCTCCGATCCTTGCCTGTTTTCGGCCCCTCGCAGTTTTTGGAAGGCGCAACTATCGAAGTGGACCAGATCCACACCCACATGAGACCACTGCTCATGATGCTGGGCGACTATCGGAGCCTAACCCTCAACGTGGTCAACAGGCTGACATCGGTGACGAGGCTCTTCCCCAACTCGTTCAACGACAAATTTTGTGACCAGATGATGGTAAGACCCTGGAAGGAAGGCAGAAGTTACGAGGGAGGAACTGACCGTATTCTTAAATGTCTACGGGGACTCACGAATCATTTTCAATTCACGGTTGTTGTTAAGGGAAGATAAACTTCCAGCCGTCTGATTGCTACCATGTTGGGTTGAGAATAAAATCTCATACAGTCGATGTAGGATCTTTACTTGGAATTCAGACAGTTCGAAATAAAACGGAGATTAAAAGTCTAATAGAAAATATTTATTTCAGTACAAAAACAATAAATCCTGAATAATTACATCTTTGCTTAAGAAACACGACTGTTCAGGTCAAGAGCCAAGTCAGAAGAAAAAATAATGGTGGCTTAGGAATGTAGACATGCGTAGAAAGCATATCCCGTGTTCTGCTTGTATTGGAATATACCATAATATGAGATAGGGGTGCATCACCCTGCATAGACATACAACTGACAATATTCACTACATGACAGTTGTCCCAAAGGTGCTGTTTTTCAGGAGGCAACTGGCCTTCTTTTTTTCTTTTTGAAGACGTTTCGCTTTTCATCCAAGAAGCTTCTTCCGCTCTGACAGGATAGTGGAGAATGGAAGGATTTATTCCCTTGGCAGATAGCTGGTCATTTGCATCCTTTTAGAGAGTCGTTGAGGCCACTTGGAGGTTTATCTGTGTCCTCAGGGCCACCAGAGTGGTGCAAATGGTTCCTGTAGTCTGCAATTCTTTTGGAGATCCGTTCGTACTCCCACACCATCCGAAGGGTGTTCCATCCCAAAGTGCATGGCTAAAAGTCTAGGGAGATTCTCAGCCATCCGGGTCATGGTTGTCCCAAAGGTGCTTTTTCAGGAGGCAACTGGACTTTCTGGTTTTTCTTTGAAGACGTTTCACTTCCCATCCAAGAAGCTTCTTCCGCTCTGACTGTGTGGTGGGGAATGGAAGGATTTATACGCCTTACAGATAGCTGGTCATTTGCATCCTTTTTTTTAGAGAGTCGTTGAGGCCACTTGGAGGTTTATCTATGTCCTCAGGGTCACCTGAGTGGTGCAAATGGTTCCTGTAGTCTGCAATTCTTTTTCCTCTGGAAATCCCTTCATTCTCCCACACCATTCAATGCGAAAGGTTGCAAACGACCAGCTGTGACCCTGAGGAAAAAAAAGATAAGCCTCCAAGCAGCCTCAATGACTCTCTAAAAAGGATACAAATGACCAGCTGTTTGCAAGGAGTATAAATCCTTCCCTTCCCCACCATCCAGTCAGAGCTGAAGAAGCGAAACATCTTCAAAGAAAAAACCCGAGAAAAGTGGGTATTCTTGACCGTATTCTTGATTGGATGTCCAGTTTATTTAGAAAACTGAGCAAAAAAAAAAAGATCTATTGATCCAACCGAGTCTGCCTTTTTCGTTTCTTTCTTTTTTCTTTTTTTCCCTTTTGATTTAATCAATAATGAATTTATTAAATTGATCAGCCCTGGGGGGATTAAAAAATATAGTGAATCCTGTGTTTGTGGGGAAACATGAAGGAAGGAAGGAAAAAGTGGCAGGTGGGGATCCACGCAGAGTGATTTTTCTCATCGGGATCTGGAGGATCTGACGGGTCTCTTTAATCCTTTTTGTAGCAACACCTGCGTAAATGGATGGAGGTGGTAGTCCTTACCCATAAAGGAGGGCAGAGGAGCGATGGAAACGTAAGTAGCAGGTTCTTTTTCGGGGGCTTTGAACGCGAAGAGAGAGGCGCTTACGGTAGAAGGGAGAAACGTCATGTTTAACTGCCAGGTTTTGATTCCAAAACTTAAGAACTGTTTTTTTCCTAGGATGGAGACATTTTTATTTTATTTTTTTTTCATAATTGGCACGTAGCTCCTCCGGGGCATTGAGAGGCGGCTGGTGGGACATGAGCTGATGGATTTGAAGTGCAAGAAAGCCACACACACCCACTTCCCCCCCTGCCCTGAGTGAATGGTGTGTGAGATACATGTGGTGTGGAAAGTGTGGCTGGATCACAATGTTGGCCATTTCGTCTGAGTGAATTGCTTGCTCAGTTTTCCCCAAGATTCACACTTGGAAAGTGTTCTGGGTTATTTCCACTGGGACGGTGGAGATAATTACGGAGCACCAATGACGGATGGACGGATGGAAGGAAGGAAGGAAGGAAGGAAAAATTGGAGGGAGGGAAGGAAGGAAAGAAGGAAGGAAGGAAAGAAGGAAGGAAAAATTAGAGGGAAGGGAAGGAAGGAAAAATTGGAGGGAAGGAAGGAAGGAAGGAAGGAAAAATTGGAGGGAGGGAAGGGAAGGAAGGAAGGGAAAAATTAGAAAGGGAGGGAAGGAAGGAAAGAAGGAAAGGAAAAATTAGAAGAAGGGAAGGAAAAGGAAGGAAGGAAGGAAGGAAAAGGAAAAATTGGAGGGAGGGAAGGGAGGGAGGGAGGGAAGGAAGGAAAAATTGGAGGGAGGGAGGGAAGGAAAGGAAAAATTAGAAGAAGGGAGGAAGGAAGGAAGGAAGGAAAAATTGAAGGGAGGGAGGGAAGGAAGGAAAGGAAAAATTAGAAGAAGGGAAAGAAAGAAGGAAGGAAGGAAAAATTAGGAAGGAAAGGAAGGAGGATAGGATAGGATAGGATAGATTTTGCTGGGGAATGTTGGCTGGGGAATTCTGGGAGTTAAAGTCTTAAAACTTTCCATGTTTGGAGCCCCCTGATCTAGGTGGTGTCGAAAGCAGGTGTCCCGCACTCTCGCCAGAAATCCTCTCTCCACTTGCATTTTCTCCCTTATTCAGACAATTTTCTTAAACATTCTGAAAGGCGATGCTGTGTTTGTGTGTATCTGAGAATGAACAGATTGGTGGTGTCTAATCTCCAGAACCGGAAGGGGAGTTTCTAGTTGTGTGACCTCTGCACGCCACCCAGTCTGCGTCACCATCTCAAAGAATCTGAATTCTGCTTTTCACTGTCTTGTCCAGCTCTGATGTCCTCCCCCTCCCGACCAGGCCCACCCCAGTCTGCTTTTTTTAATTTTTAATTTTTGGAAATACGGGGAACTCTTGTGTATTCCGTGTGTGTGTGTGTGTGTTCCAAGAACAAAAAAGAAGAAAAAAAAGTTGCTTTTCCCATCCTTAGGACAGTATGGCAGAGTGCAGGAAATGTTCCTTCGCTCCATTCGGTCAGTTTGAGGTGAGAACATGATCCCTACTTTAAATAAAAATCACGTTTTTGGTTTGTTGGTTTTTTTTTTCCCCTCCCCTCCCCTGGTTGCAGTCCAAAGCAAAGAGCACATACAGGTGGTTTTTTTTTTTTTTTTTTTTTGGCATTTGTGTTCCCTTTTTTTGTTGTTGTTCATGCTGTGAATTTTTGTTTTTTCTTTTCTTTTCTTTCTTCTGTTGTTTGGTTCAGCCTGCCGTGGAAGGGGTAGAGGTGAGAATTGATGGTAGAGGCACAAGGAAGTGGTGATTTCTCCTCTCCTTCCTCCTCCTCCTCCTTTTCCTCCTCATCTGCCTCTTTCTCCTCCTTGTCAACTTCCTCCTCCTCATCTTCACCTTCCACCTTCTATTCATCCTCCTCCTTCACTTATCTTCCTCTGTCTCTTCCTTCCTTGTTATCTTTCTCCTCCCTTTCCTTGTCATCTTCTTTTTTCTACTCCTCTTTTCCTTCCTTCCCTCCCGCTCTTCCTTCTCTCCTTCCTCCTCTTCCTTCTCTCCTTCCTTTCTCCCTCCCTCCCTTCCCTCCTTCCTCTCCCCCTCCTCCCTCCTCGTCTTCCTTCCTCCCTCTTTCCCTCCCTCTCCCTCTCCTTCCTCTTCCTCCTCGTCTTCCTTCCTTCCTCCCTCTTCCTCCTCTTCTCCTTCCTTCCTTCCCACCCTTCCCCATCCCCTCATCCTTCTCTCCTTCCTTCTTTCCTTCCCTCCTTCCTCCTCTTCCTCCTCTTCCTTTTCTTCCTTCCCTCCCTCCCTCCCCTTCCCCCTCCTTCTCTCCTTCCTTCTTTCCTTCCTTCCTCCCTCCCTCCCCCCTCCTCCTCCCTGTTCTTCCTTTTACTACCTTTTTGGTTCTATTGTTATCTTTGCTGTGTTTTGTTAGTTGTCTTTGTTGCCCATCTGGGCAGATTGCATTGTGCCTTTGAGTGCAGTGCTGTGATTTGTCCTCTTGTTTTCTCGTCTGTGACAGAGTTGTTTACGTAACACTTGCCGTGTGAAGGAGTTTTAAGCATGTTCTTTCTTTTTTCCACTAGGAGATTTGGTGTGTGTGTGTGTATTTATATTTCTCTGAATGTTTTGAGTTGCTAATGTCAAACTGCAAAGAAATAATTGAGATCCCCGTTTTGGAAGCTTCTCTAAATCCTGGGAATGCAGTCACTTTTGTAGATTTAATACAGATCTTTTTAAGGCATTTTTTTTGGCAATCCAGTGTAAAAAAAACCAGTAGAAAACAAGCGAGAAAAGATTTCACTACCCAAATACAACCCAATGATCTAGATAAGACCCCCCTCCCCTTCCAAACCAGTGCAGCTCCTTAAACGGCCTGGGGTAAGTAACCATGGTTTAACTCCTTGCTCTGCCTTGCTAGCCATCATCCCCTGTAAAAAACAGGGCTGTAGCTTCGGTTAGGGCCAGCCACGAGGTTAAATATATCTATAAATGTTTATCTAACTGCTGGACGCTAGCTGATATTTCTGTTCCATCTGCAGGAAATGAAGATTTGCTCAGCAATTATAAACCTCTTTCACCTGATCCCAGCGGCTCCTCAGACCCTGGTCAAACCTTTGCTGGAGGTGGTGATGAAAACAGAACGGGCCATGTTGATTGAGGTAAAGAGCCTGTTTTCTTAATGTTCTCCAAACTGATCTTTCATCTATTTTTTCCTTCCTTCCTTCCTTCCTTCCTTCCTTCCTTCCTTCCTTCCTTCCTTCCTTCCTTCTGTCCTTCCTCCCTCCCTCCTCTATCCTACTTTCTTCTCTCTATCCTTCCTTCCTTCCTTCCTCCCTCCCTCCCTCCCTCCTCTATCCTACTTTTTTCTCTCTATCCTTCCTTCCTTCCTTCCTTCCTTCTCTCTATCCTACTTCCTTCTCTCTATACTTCCTTCCTTCCCTCCCCCTCCCCCCTTTGTCTCTACCCTCCTTTCTTCTATCCTTTTTCCTCCCTTCCTTCCTACCTCCCTCCCTTCTCTCTATCTTCCTTTCTTCTTCCTATCCTCTTTCTCTCCCTCCCTCTCTTCTCTCTATACTCCTCCCTCCCTTCTCTCTACCTACCTACCTTCCTTCCTTCCTTCCTTCCTTCCTTCCTTCCTTCCTTCCTTCCTTCCTTCCTTCCTTCCTTCCTTCCTTCCCTTCCTCCCTCCCTCCCTCCCTCCCTCCCTCCCTCCATTGTCTCTATCCCCCTTTCTTCTCTCTATCCTTTTTCCTCCCTCCCTGCCTCTCTCCCTTCCCTCCCCCCCCCTCTTAAAAAGCCAGCCGGTCATGCTTTCTGCATGCTCCCGTGTTAACCGACCCGCTTTCCTTCACAACCTACTTTGCAGGCCGGCAGTCCCTTCCGAGAACCATTGATAAAGTTTCTGACCCGCCATCCGTCGCAGACGGTCGAGCTCTTCATGATGGAAGCGACCTTGAATGATCCACAGTGGAGCAGGATGTTCATGGTGAGAACTGGCTTCTTACCATGAAGACCGTTAAACTGCAGGTTTAGCATGGAGGCCTTGGGCCTTTTTCGTAAACGTTGGATGGCTATCCTCACCAAGCATTTTTTCTTTTCCCCCCCCTCCACTCCCCCAAACCCCAGAGTTTTTTAAAACACAAAGACGCCAAGCCTTTGCGGGATGTCCTGGCGGCAAATCCCAACCGTTTCATCACCTTACTCTTACCTGGCGGGACCCAGACGGCTGTTCGGCCTGGTTCTCCCAGCACCAGCACCATGCGGCTTGATCTCCAGTTTCAAGCCATTAAGGTACGGTTATTCCTTTTTAACACGTGATGCTAAATAAAAGGTACCCAGCTGGATTTAAGAGAACCCTGGTGGCGCAATGGTTAGAATGCAGTATTGCAGGCTAACTCTGCCCACTGCCAGGAGTTCGATCCTGATCGGCTCCAGGTTGACTCAGCCTTCCATCCTTCCGAGGTGGGTAAAATGAGGACCCAGATTGTTGGGGGCAATATGGTGACTCTGTAAACCGCTTAGAGAGGGCTGTAAAGCACAGTGAAGCGGTATATAAGTCTGCTATTGTTTGGGAAGAAAGGAATGGAGGAAAGGAAGGAAGAAAGGAAGGAAAGAAAGAAAAAGAAAGAAAGAAAGAAAGAAAGAAAGAAAGAAAAAGAAAGAAGACATAGTGATGCAGTTGTTACAATCCAGTGTTGCAGGATAACTCTGTCCCCTGCCAGGAGTTCGATCCTGACCAATCCTCAAGGTTGACTCATCCTTCCGTCCTTCCGAGGTCGGTAAAATGAGGACCTAGATTGTTGGGGGCAATATGGTGACTCTGTAAACCGCTTAGAGAGGGCTGTAAAAGCACTGTGAAGCGGTATATAAATCTGCTATTGTTTGCGAAGGAAGGAAGGAAGGAAGGAAAGGAAGGAAGGAAGGCATAGTGGTGCAGTGGTTAGTAGGCAGAATTTCAAGCTGACTCTGCCCACTGCCAAGAGTTCGATCCTAATCGGCTCCAGGTTGACTCAGTGTCCATCTTTCGGAGGTCTGTAAAATGAGGACCCAGATTGTTGGGGGCAATGGGCTGACTCAGTAAACCGCTTAGAGAACATTAAATGGACATTAACTGATCACCCGGCGGAATGCAATTTACCTTCCCACGTTCTTGTTGTCTTTCTCTTCAACAGATCATCAGTATCATCGTGAAGAATGATGAATGCTGGCTGGCAAACCAGCATTCCTTGGTGAGCCAACTGAGGCGAGTGTGGGTCAGCGACACTTTCCAAGAGAGGCACCGCAAGGAGAACATGGCGGCCACCAACTGGAAGGAGCCGAAACTGCTGGCCTACTGCTTACTGAATTATTGCAAGTGCGTCTTTTGTGGGGGGTTATTCAACGGATCGCCCGTTATGGATAAACCATCCGAAGGGCAGGTCACTCCCTCTCGTAGGGAACTCAAAAGAGGAATGGGATGAAGCTCTGGAGGGAAGAGTATCTCAGCCCAGTTGACCTTATGGGGAGGGTGAGGTAGATAGAGAAAAAAATAATGGGGATATACTAATGGATATTATTTTGGGCACTGGAAGAAAAAGGCTGTAAAACCAAGCCAGCAATTAAAGAAATAGACAATTTGTTACAGGCCACTTTTGGCTAGAAGTCTTACCGTCTGTAAAATTGAGACCCCTTCCCTTCTCTTCCCTTCACCCAACTTTCCTTTTCCTTCCTTCCTTCCTTCCCCTTTCCTTTCCTTCCTTCCTTCCTTCCCTCCCATCCCATCCCATCTTCCTTTCCCCTCTCTTCCTTTCCTTTCCTTCCCCGTTCCTCTTTTCCCCTTTCTCCTCAGGGACAAGACACCTCTGGCTTTTCACCTCTGGCTCTCCCTCTTTAACCCCTAGGAGAAATTACAACGACATCGAGCTTCTCTTCCAGCTTCTCCGTGCCTTCACCGGCCGCTTCCTCTGCAACCTGACCTTCTTGAAAGAGTACATGGAGGAAGACATCCCCAAAAACTACACCATTGCCCAAAAGAGGGCTCTGTTCTTCCGCTTTGTCGACTTCAACGATCTCGGTTTCGGTGATGAGCTGAAAGCCAAGGTAAAGCAAGAGCCGACTTGGCCTTCCTGTTCTCCAGCGACAAGCAGTTCCTGCCTTTAAGTCAGCGGTGAAATGCTACCGGTTCGGGCCAGTTCGCCCCAACCCTTAGTAACAAATACTTCCGGTTCTCTGAAAAATGCTTTTAAAAAAGTTTTAAAAAAAGTTTTCCACGGATCGCGCGGCACAGCTGATTGTCACAGCTGATGAACCTTTTTTTTTACTTTTTAAAAAGCATTTTTACTACCTATTCCCGGGGGCTGGTAGAAAAAAAAATGCTTAAAAAAGTGAGACTTGGCTGTTTGACAATCAGCTGAAAGGGGGATCATCAACCTTTTTAAAAAAACTTTTTTTAAAGCATTTTTTTTAAACTACCTATTCGCTGTAACTGTGACTTTGTGAGGTTCCTGCTTTGTTGCAGGGGCCATTTTGTGTGAAGTTCAGCTGCTTCTGCATTGTGTGTGAGTCAGTTGTGTAGGAGTCAGTTTTTGTAGCTTTTGTGTTATTTTTGTGTAAAGTATGAAAGTTGATTTTTGAGCTCTTTGTGGCTCTGTGAGGTTCCTCTTGTTGTTGCAGGGGCCGTTTTGTGTGCTTTTGCATTGTGTGTGAGTCAGTTGTGTAGCTTTTGTGTTGTTTGTGTGTGAAGTGTGAAAGTTGGTTTTTGAGCTCACCTGGTCACATGACCACCAAGCCACACCCACAGAACCGGTAGGGAAAGTTTTTAGATTTCACCACTGCTTAAATGTTTATATAGGTAGTCCTCGACTTATAATAATTCATTTACTGACCGTTCGAAGTTACAATGGTACTAAAA
Organism: Diadophis punctatus similis; assembly: GCA_023053685.1. Taxonomy (NCBI): domain Eukaryota; kingdom Metazoa; phylum Chordata; class Lepidosauria; order Squamata; family Dipsadidae; genus Diadophis; species Diadophis punctatus. The sequence continues at coordinate 13,647,744 of JALIGW010000018.1, forward strand.
TAAAAAGATTTACGCCCCGTTTTTCACCCTTGGGACTGTTGCGCCCCCCTCTGATCAAAATTCAGACACTTTGGCAACTGACTCGTATTTATGACGGTTACACGTCCCGGGGTCACGTGATCCCCTTTGACCAGCAAAGTCAATGGGGAAACCAAGAGTACCCTGTTACTAACTTAACATTGGCTGTGATTCACTTAACAACGGTGGCAAGAAAGCCCTAAAACACAGGGCAGAATTCAGTGAACAAATGTCTCACTCGGTAACAAAAAAATTGAGGTACAATTATGGTCGTAAGTTGAGGACAGCCGGTCCCCTTCCGGCAGAATTTTGTGCCCATTGGAGAGAAATAATAATAAAGTCAGGAATTGATCCGACTTCTTTTCAAATATGCCTCTTCGTGAATACGGGTGCCTGTGCGTGCTTGCCTGAAGCTTTTTTTTTTTGCAAAAAGACATTGAATTTCAAGGCGGTTCTTCGTGTCCTTTTGAGATCCACTTAGGCTTTGTCTTCCTGGGTTACACCTGGGCAGGTTTTTAAAAATCATTATTTTCTTGTCCTTTCCCTTGGCGGATAGGTTCTGCAGTACATTCTGAATCCTGCTTTCCTGTACAGCTTTGAAAAGGGGGAAGGGGAGCAGCTGCTGGGCCCCCCCAATCCCGAAGGAGATAATCCTGAGAGTATCACCAGTGTATTCATAACAAAGGTAGTTTTGTCTGTCTGTCTGTCTGTCTGTCTGTCCGTCCGTCCGTCCCTCCCTCCCTCCCTCCCTCCCTCCATCCATCCATCCATCCATCCATCCATCCATCCATCCATCCATCCATCCATCCATCCATCCATCTATCTATCTATCTATCTATCTATCTCCATCCTTCCATCCATCCATCCATCCATCCATCCATCCATCCATCCATCCATCCATCCATCATCTATCTCTATCTATCTATCTATCTATCTATCTATCTATCTATCTATCTATCTATCTATCTATCTATCTATCTATCTATCTATCTATCTATCTATCTATCTATCTATCCATCCATCCATCCATCCATCCATCCATCCATCCATCCATCCATCCATCCATCCATCCATCCATCCATCCATCCATCCATATCATTATCTATCTATCTGTCTGTCTGTCTGTCTGTCTGTCTGTCCGTCCGTCCGTCCGTCCGTCCATCCATCCATCCATCCATCCATCTCCATTCATCTATCATCTGTCTGTCTTTCCATCTATCCATGCATCTATAATCTTTGTCTGCCTGCTTGTCTGTCTGCCAATCCATTCATCCATCTATCTATCTATATCTACTCTCTGTCCGTCTGTCTGTCTGTCCGTCCATTTATATCTACTCTCTGTCTGTCCGTCCATCCATCCACTCATCCATCCATCTATATCTAATCTCTGTCTGTCTGTCTGTCTGTCCATCCACTCATCCATCCATCTATATCTAATCTCTGTCTCTCTGTCTGTATGTCAATGCGTGTGTCTCTGCCCATGGGGAACCCAGGTTCACTTAACAACCGGTTCACTAACTTATCAACTGCAGTGATTCATTTAACAACTACTGCCAGAAAGGTCGCAAAATGGGGGCAAAACCCGCTTAACCAATGTCTCCCATAGCAACAGAAATTTTGGGCTCAATTGTGGTCGTAAGTTCGAGGACTGCCTGTATGCGCTTCTGGACATTTCTCTTCCCCCCCTTTGGGCGATTCAGGTTCTGGATCCTGAAAAGCAAGCCGACATGCTGGATTCGCTCCGGATTTACCTCCTGCAGTTTGCCACCTTGCTGGTCGAACACGCCCCGCACCACATTCACGACAACAACAAGAACCGCAACAGCAAACTGCGCCGCCTGATGACCTTCGCTTGGCCCTGTTTGCTCTCCAAAGCCTGCGTGGACCCGGCCTGCAAATACAGTGGGCACCTGCTCCTGGCTCACATCATTGCCAAATTCGCCATCCACAAAAAGATTGTCTTGCAGGTACGTGTGGGGCGAATAAAGAGGTTGCTGCTCTTTGGAAGCAGCCTTCCGCCATCGTGGTAATTCTGGGTTTATCCAGTCCCATAAATGATGAAGGGTCTGAATTATGTAGGCATGATGATAGCAATAGCAATGGCACTTAGACTTATATACTGCTTCACAGTGCTTTTACAGCCCTCCCTAAGCGGTTTACAGAGTCAGTATATTCCCCCCCCCCAACAATCTGGGTCTTCATTTTACCGACCTCCAAAGGATGGAAGGCTGAGTCAGCCTGGAGCCGGTCAGGATCGAACTCCAGGCAGTCAGCATAATTAGCCTGCAATATTGCATTCTAATCAGAAGGAAGGAAGGGGAAGGGGAAGGGGAAGGGGAAGGGAAAGGGAAAGGAAAGAAGGAAAGGAAAGGAGGAAAGGAAAGGAAAGGAAAGGGAAAGGAAAGGAAAAGATAGCAATAGCACTTAGACTTATATACTGCTTCTCAGTGCTTTACAGCCCTCTCTAAGCGGTTTACAGATTCAGCCTCTTCCCCCCAACAATCTGGGTCCTCATTTTACCCACCTTGGAAGGGTGGAAGGCTGAGTCAACCTTGAGCCTGGTGAGATTCGAACTGCCAAACTGCAGGCAGGCGGCAGTCAGCAGAAGTACCTGCAGTACTGCACTCTAATCACTGCGCCACCACGGCTCTTCTATGACGATGATGTTATCCATGCAGTCATGTCCGACTCCTAGTGATTCAGTGGGCCAGGTCTCTCCACATCTTCTGCGCATTGAAATCATGTCTACCTTAACAAAATAACAGAGTTGGAAGGGACCTTGGAGGTCTTCTAGTCCAATCTCCTGCTCAGACTGGAGACCCTATACCATTCCGGTTGTCCAATCTCTTCTTAAAAACCTCAAGTGTTGGAGCATCCACAACTTCTGGAGGCAAGTTGTTCCACTGATTAATTGTTCTGACTGTCAGGAAATTTCTGCTTAACTCTTAAGTTGCTTCTCTCCTTGATTAGTTTCCACCCATTGCTTCTTGTCCTGCCCTCAGGTGCTTTGGAGAATAGCTTGACTCCCTCTTCTTTGTGGCATCCCCTGAGATATTGGAACACTGCTATCATGTCCCCCATAATCCTTCTTTTCATTAAACTAGACATACCCAGTTCCTGCAACCGTTCTTCATATGTTTTAGCCTCCAGTCCCCTAATCCTCTTTCTTCTGTCCTTCCGTTCAGGTGTTCCACAGCCTCTTGAAGGCTCATGCGATGGAGGCTCGGATCATTGTCAGACAAGCCATGGCTATCTTGACCCCTGCGGTACCTGCTCGAATGGAGGATGGCCACCAGATGTTGACTCACTGGACCAGGAAGATCATCGTGGAAGAAGGCCACACTGTGCCTCAACTGGTCCATATCTTGCACCTGATAGTTCAGCACTTTAAGGTATGAACTCGGCCTGTATAACAGGGATGCAAAGCAGGGACCGCTAGGTTACTCTTAACTGCCTGGATATGTTGCATATTAAGAACCAATTGGTAACTCACTTAATGAACACATGCCATGGTGTCCATGTTGGCTAGGTGTCTTTGGAGAGTCTCAATCATCCAGGTCATGGTTGTCCCAAAGGTGCTTTTTTCAAGAGGCAACTGGACGTTCTTGTTTTTTCTTTGAAGACGTTTTGCTTCTCATCCAAGAAGCTTCTTCAGTTCTGAAGAATGGAAGGATTTATACTCCTTGCAGATAGTTGGTCATTTGCATTCTTTTTAGAGAGTCATTGAGGCCACTTGGAGTTTTGTCCGTGTCCTCAGGGTCACCTGAGTGGTGCAAATGGGTGTGGAGCCTTCTTGGAACTGCTGCAGACAAACCTCCAAGTGGCTTCAATGACTCTTTGACACCCCTGTTATACTGTATATACTATATGTATTAGAATCGATTTCGTTAGCGCCGTTCTCAGCCAAAAGGGCCAGGCTCGGAGGAATTTTCCTGAGGTGCTCTGCGACATACCTTTGCAGGTATACTACCCGGTGAGACACCACTTAGTGCAGCATATGGTCAGCGCCATGCAGAGGTTGGGTTTCACTCCCAGCGTGACCATCGAGCAGAGGAAGCTAGCGGTGGATCTGGCCGAAGTGATCATCAAGTGGGAATTGCAACGGATCAAAGATCAGCAGGTAAATCCATCGGGGGAAGCTGCCTGCGAGAATCGGGGGAAGGAATGAATGTGTTGTGACCTGTCAGCCACCGGCCCCTCCAGCATCCGAATCAGGGGAGGAGGAGGAGGCGTGGGAGTCAGGAACAGCATCAAGGCAACCTGAGAGCTCCGAGGGGGAAGAGGGAATGGAGCTGGCAGAGAGAGAGACAGAGGCGGAGCCTGGGCCGTCCGTCAGCCCTCAGATGGAGAGTCAACAGCCCCCAGGTCTGGAGGTGGCTGATGAGGAAGAGGAGGAACAGCTGGGTCCTGTGCCTGATGCACAGAAGGCAGAGGAGAGGAGAGCAGTGGAAATCTATGGGCCGGTCCTTGGGCCGGAAGAGCCACCACTGCTAGCGAAGCCCCACCCTAGCTCTGGGGATAAAAGGCAGGGGGCGGAGATGAATAGATGTGGCAGACAACTATCCATCTCCCGGATGGATGGACTTGTTAGCCTGGGGCGAGAGAGAAACTTTTTGCCAGGGCTGCCGGCACTCCTAATCAAGGAATCTTTGAGTTCACTTCAGAGGATTTGTCGTGTTTGGGGAGCTGGGTCAGAACAGAATGGGAGCGATTTCCGATTCCTGAGCCTCTGCTTTCTCCCTTTCTCCCCCAAAAGCCGGATTCAGACATGGACCCGGGGGCCAGTGGCGAGGGCGCGAGTACTGCCTCGTCGGCGGTAAAAAGAGGACTCTCGGTGGATTCCGGTCAGGAAGTGAAGCGTTTCCGAACGGCGACGGGGGCAATCAGTGCAGTAAGGATTTGGGGTTTGGGTTTCCCGTCCTTCGTTTCTTTTATCCCCTTGAGGCTTTGTGCTGCTTTTCCTTCCAAAGGAGCCTAGAGCACTTTTATTTCTGGTAGTTATTTTTAACCCCACATTTATTACTTTTATAATAACTCAAGGTGGCAAATATACCTAATGCTTCTTCCTCCTGCCATTTTGCACACAACCACCACCCTGTGAGGTGGGCTGGGCTGAGAGAGAGGGACTGGCCCAAAATCACCCAGCCGGCTCTCATGCCTAAGGCGGGACTAGAACTCACCGTCTCCTGGTGATTGGCCCAAAGTCACCCAGCCGGCTCTCATGCCTAAGGCGGGACTAGAACTCATCATCTCCGGGTGATTGGCCCAAAGTCATCCAACTATCTTTCATGCCTAAGGCGAGACTAGAACTCACCGTCTCCTGGTGATTGGCCCAAAGTCACCCAGCTATCTTTCAAGCCTAAGGCGAGACTAGAACTCACCGTCTCCTGGTGATTGGCACAAAGTCACCCAGCTATCTTTCAAGTTTAAGGCGAGACTAGAACTCACCGTCTCCTGGTGATTGGCCCAAAGTCACCCAGCTATCTTTCAAACCTAAGGCGAGACTAGAACTCACCGTCTCCTGGTGATTGGCCCACAGTCACCCAGCTATCTGTCATGCGTAAGGCGAGACTAGAACTCACCGTCTTCTGGTGATTGGCCCACAGTCACCCAGCTATCTTTCAAGCCTAAGGCGAGACTAGAACTCACCGTCTCCTGGTGATTGGCCCAAAGTCACCCAGCTATCTTTCATGCGTAAGGCGAGATTAGAACTCACCGTCTCCTGGTGATTGGCCCACAGTCACCCAGCTACCTTTCAAGCCTAAGGCGAGACTAGAACTCACCGTCTCCTGGTGATTGGCCCACAGTCACCCAGCTATCTTTCATGCCTAAGGCGAGACTAGAACTCACCGTCTCCTGGTGATTGGCCCACAGTCACCCAGCTATCTTTCAAGCCTAAGGCGAGACTAGAACTCACCGTCTCCTAGTGATTGATCCAAAATCACTCAGCCGGCTTTCGTGCTTAAGGCAGAACTAGAACTCACTGTCTCCTGGTTTCTAGCCTAGTTCCTTCACCAGTTGACCAAACTGTTGACTAACGAACACTAAAAAAAGGGGTGGTGGTGGAAATCATCAGCCGTAAAACTCAGCAATCCCCAGAATCAGGACCCAAGAAATGCAGAAAAACTGAAGGACTCAGTGTGCCTGTTGACCTATTGAGAGCACCTTGAATTGTGGGTCTGTTCTACTTTTTGCTGTGTGGTTTCCCTGTGCTCATAGGCTGTCGTAACACCTGGCTAACCCTTTCCATGTCCTCAGGTGTTCGGACGGAGCCAGTCCCTTTCTGGTGCGGATGCTCTCTTCTCCAAGTCTATCGATAAGCAACATACCGACACAGTGATCAATTTCCTGATTAGAATTGCCTGCCAGGTACGATGCTCTTCTGAAGCAAACACGGTTCTGGCTTGATTAATATCGGAGAGTCGCTTTCTTTGCTCCATTGGAAAGGGAGCATTTTCTTGACCCTAAACGAAAATGGCCTCCCCAGGCTCCAGAGGCCTTCATTTCCGGCCTTCCCGAACTTCCGGTAGGCCCTCCATGAGCCTCCGCACGCGCCCTGCACTTACCGTATTTTTCGGAGTATAAGACGCACCTTAGTTTTTGGGGAGGAAAATAGGGGAAAACAATCTGCCTACCAGGTATTCATCTGGCTAGCGTCCTTAGTCTGGTCAGCTTCAGCAGAGCCTGCAAGCCAGTAAGAGCTGGGAAAATCGTTAGCACCTGCTTAGGGCTAGAAAAAAAAATTATTCGGAGCAGCTTCAGCACATTATTTTATCCCCTGGTTAGGACTTAAAAAAACCTTCTTCTGAGAGAATAACAATGAAAGAGCATGCAAGCCAGTAAGAGCTGGGAAGATCGTTAGCACCTGGCTAGGGCTAGAAAAAAACTTATTCGGAGCAAGTAGAGCAATGAAAAAAAAAACCCTGCAAAGACTTAGGGCTGGAAAAACATTCTTTGGAGAGAGTAACAATGAAAAAGCCTGCAAGGTAAGAGCTGGGAAGATCTGTTAGCACCTAGTTAGGGCTGGAAAAAAAGCTACATTCGAAGTATAAGACACACCCAAATTTTCAGCCACTTTTAGGGAGGAAAAGGGTGCGTCTTATACTCCGAAAAATACGGTACCTGCATCCAAAACGGGCCGTGTGGGGACTCCTGGGAGGGGCGGGGCTGGGTGGGCGGGGCCACCCAGGAGTGGGATTCGGGGGTTCTCCGAACTGCACAGAATCTTAGCTAGAGATTCTTCCGAACCCCCTGCGAACTCCCAGCAGCCCACCCCCTGGGTGGGGGTCTCCAAACCTCGTTTCTCTATCCAGAAGTTTACCGGAAGGATTGAAGGCCATTATCCTTAATCAGTCCATCTCCAGGCCTGTTTGGAGAAGTAAAATGTCATCCCTGCATACGCCGGGAGGGATGATGGCCTTAAAATATTAATGAGCTCTTAAAAGATGATGATGACAAATATTTTGCCACCAGGTAATTATTCTGGTTAATTGCTAGGTAAATGACAACTCGAACACCGCAGGCTCTCCCGGAGAAGTACTCTCTCGGCGCTGCGTTAACCTTTTAAAGACAGCTTTACGGCCGGACATGTGGCCAAAATCGGAGCTGAAACTGCAGTGGTTTGATAAGCTTCTAATGACCGTGGTAAGTTGTGAGCTGTGGCTTTTGAAAGACCTCATCAGCGTAATTAAGTGCTTCATAAAGCACCTTGGTTTGTTATTATGGGTTTTCCTGCGGTGTCCAATCGTTGTTTTTTTAAAAAAAATTACGGAGAAAACCAAATCGGTGGGAAAGGGCTGTTTGATGGAAGCAAGAGATCTTGAAATGTCATGTCGGCATCTTTAATTGCCAATTTAATTTGATGTCATGACTTGGAAAATGTTCAGCGTAATGGGATTGATTTATCGTCTCAAATAATTAAGGCTCGAGCCCCGTTCTGGACTCGGGGATGAAAAGCCGACGGCCTGCGAATGGGAAAGGAACAGCCAGGCAGGAAAGCTAGGCCCGGAGATGGGATATTGATGAGATTTTAGTTGCTTGTCTTTTTCCTCTCCCAATGCAACTCTTTTTAAAAGGTGGAGTTTCCAGAGATTATTTCCGAGTTCAGCAGTTACCGTATTTTTCAGAGTATAAGACGCACCTTAGTTTTGGGGGAGGAAAAGAAGGAAAAAAGGCCTCTTCCTCCACCAAAAGCCTCCTTAGATGTCCATGCACTTGAATTTTGGGGTTGTGTGCCTTCAAACCTCCTTTTTCACGCCCACCTTTTGTTCCAGGAGCAGCCCAACCAAGCCAACTTTGCCAACATCTGCACCGGATTGGAAGTTCTCAGTTTCCTGCTCACCGTCCTCCAGTCTCCGGTGATTCTGAGTAGCTTCAAACCACTCCAGCGAGGGATAGCGTCCTGCATGACGTGCGGAAACACCAAGGTCCTGCGGGCCGTCCACACGCTCCTTTCTCGCTTGATGAGCAACTTCCCCACCGAACCAAGTACGTAACGGCCGCAGGGAATGGAGCAGTGGTGGGTTCCTGCCAGAGCTGTCCAGTGTGTAGCTCCGGTAGGGAGCGGCCGATAGCGCAATTTGCACGCGACCACTCCGGAGCCATCTTCACCGGTCCGTCGCGTGCGTTGCCATCTTTTTCTGATAATTTTTGGACGATTTTGCTTCTGTGCATGCGTGGAAGCAAAATGGCGCCAAAATATCACGCGCACGCGGGTCCCCCCGTGAGATTTCGGTGCAATTTTGCTTCCGCGCATGCGCAGAAGCAAAATTGCACGAGGGGGCGCACGCGTGTAGCGAGCGCGTGCGCCCCCGAAATGTGAAGATGCACGCGCAGCGCACCGGCACCGGTAAGCGAGCAACCCGTCCCTGGAATGGATGTGGCCTTTTGGGGTCCTCCTTGAAAACGGACGACCAAGAACCGAAGGCAGAACATCTCTCTAATGTCGCCTTTCTCCGTTGTGCTTGTTTTTACGGACTTCTTTTTATTTTATTTTATTTTATTGAAAGTTGCACTCGTATCCCCCCAATTGAAATTTAAAAAAAAAGCGGAACTAGGTATCCACTAGAAATACATCATTATCAGGTGGCATAAAAACTTAATAACCTGTGGCAGTTATTACTTTGGCTCAAGAAATGCATGTCATAAATTTAATGTCTTTTTTGCAATTACCGGGGTTTTTTCTCTCCCCCAGCTTTGCAAGTGCCGTTTTGTCAGTTGTTGAACATGGTTGTATTAATAAGACAAGGAAGGGAAATTAGGTGTAAAGAGAGGATTTCGATAATAGAATGGAATAGAATAGAAATCTTTATTGGCCAAGTGTGATTGGACACACAAGGAATTTGTCTTTGGTGCATATGCTCTCAGTGTACATAAAAGAAAAGATACATTTGTCATAACACTTAATGATTGTCATAGGGTACAAATAAGCAATCAGGAAACAATCAATATTAATATGAATCGTAAGGATACAAGCAACAGGTTACAGCCATACAGTCATAAGTGGGAGGAGATGGGTGTTAGGAATGATGAGAAAAACTAATAGTAATAGTAATGCAGCCTTAATGAATAGTTTGACAGTGTTGAGGGAATTATTTGTTTAGCAGAGTGATGGCATTCGGGAAAAAACTGTTCTTGTGTCTAGTTGTCTTGGTGTGCAGTAATCTATAGCGTCGTTTTGAGGGTAGGAGTTGAAATAATTTATGTCCAGGATGTGAGGGGTCTATAGATATTTTCACAGCCCTCTTTTTGACTCGTGCAGTATACAGATCCTCAATGGAAGGCAGGTTGGTAGCCATTGTTTTTTCGACAGTTCTGATTATCCTCTGAAGTCTGTGTCTGTCTTGTTGGGTTGCAGAACCGAACCAGACAGTTATAGAGGTGCAGATGACAGACTCAATAATTCCTCTGTATAACTGTATCAGCAGCTCCTTGGGCAGTTTGAGCTTCCTGAGTTGGCGCAGAAAGAACATTCTTTGTTGTGCTTTTTTGATGACGTTTTTGATGTTAGATGTCCATTTTAGGTCTTGCGATATGATAGAACCTAGAAATGTGAAGGTCTCTACTGTTGATACTGTGTTGTCTAGTATTGTAAGAGGTGGAAGTATGGGAGGGTTTCTCCTAAAGTCTACCACCATTTCTACGGTTTTGAGTGTGTTCAGTTCCAGATTGTTCCGGTCGCACCACGAGGCTAGTTGTTCAACCTCCCGTCTGTATGCGGTTTCATGAGGCAGTGAGTTCTAGTCCCGCCTTAGCCATGCAAGCCAGCTGGGTGAGCCAATCACCAGGAGGCAGTGAGTTCTAATCCCGCCTTAGCCATGCTTAATAAGCCAGTTGGGTGAGTTTGCGTCAATCACCAGGAGGCAGTGAGTTCTAGTCCCGCCTTAGCCATGCAAGCCAGCTGGGTGAGTTTGAGCCAATCACCAGGAGGCAGTGAGTTCTAATCCCGCCTTAGCCATACTTAATAAGCCAGGTGGGTGAGTTTGAGCCAATCACCAGGAGGCAGTGAGTTCTAGTCCCGCCTTAGCCATGCAAGCCAGCTGGGTGAGTTTGAGCCAATCACCAGGAGGCAGTGAGTTCTAATCCCGCCTTAGCCATACTTAATAAGCCAGGTGGGTGAGTTTGAGCCAATCACCAGGAGGCAGTGAGTTCTAGTCCCGCCTTAGCCATGCAAGCCAGCTGGGTGACTTTGGATCAATCCCTCTCTACTCAGCCCAACCCACCTCACAGGGTTGTTGTTGTTGTGGGGAAAATAGGAGGAGGAAGATCCGTTGCGTATGTTCTCTGCCTTGAGTTATTTGTACAAATAATAAAAAGTGGGCTGTAAATAAACAAGAGAGAAAAAAGAGAGAAAATACACATCCCACTTGCTAAAAGTCGGAGAATCCCATTCAGCATGGGGGGAATCTCTCCTGTTTTGTCTACTACTCCTGTGTAGGTACTTCAAGTGTGGCCTCCAAATACGAAGAATTGGAATGTCTCTACGCGGCTGTTGGGAAGGTTATCTATGAAGGACTTACCAACTACGAAAAAGCTGCCAGCGCAAACCCTTCTCAGCTTTTTGGTGAGCCCTTTGATTGATCGCATCGTTACGATTGAGCACGTAATCAAGGACAAAAAAAATATGGCCTGGTTTCATTTATGTTAATATTTTGAGAACTGCGAAGAAGAGAACTTTCTATAGTTTTTTTTTTTGGGCTGACCATTCATAGTAGACTTTGCTGTTACAAAGAGAAAAGCAGAGTTGGAAGAAGGGACCTTGGAGGTCTTCTAGTCCAACCCCCTGCTCAAGCAGGAGACCCTAGACCAGGGGTAGGCAAAGTTGGCTCTTCTATGACTCATGGACTTCAACTCCCAGAATTCCTGAGCTAGCATGATTGGCTCAGAAAGTCTGGGAGTTGAAGTCCATGAGTCATAGAAGAGCCAACTTTGCCTACCCCTGCCCTAGACCAGTGTTTCCCAACCTTGGCAACTTGAAGATGTCTGGACTTCAACTCCCAGAATTCCCCAGCCAGCGAATGCTGGCTGGGGAATTCTGGGAGTTGAAGTCCAGACATCTTCAAGTTGCCAAGGTTGGGAAACACTGCCCTAGACCATTTTAGACAAATGGTTGTCCAGTCTCTTTTTGAAAACCTCCAGTGATGGAGCACTCACAAGTTTTGGAGGCAAGCCGTTCCACTGGTTAATTATTCTAACTGTCAGGAAATTTCTCCTAATTTCTAAATTAGTTCTCTCCTTGATTAGTTTCCATGGGGGGGTCTCTCTTCCTCCTCCCCCTCTCCCCCCCCCCTCCAGAGCTAATACATAGCCGTTTTAAGATGTTGTTTCTTAGGCCCTTTTGCAAAAAGAAGTACAAGTACTTGTTGACTTGCAACCGTTCATGTTGTCATCACTCAATGTTACAACAACAACTTAAAAAAAGTGACTTCTGGGAGTTGAAGTCCACAGGTCTTAAAGTGGACAAGGTTGGACCCCTCTGATGTAAAGTGACTGTATGTTAATGATTTAGGGCTCATGCTAAGAGCCGAGGTGGCGCAGTGGTTAGAGTGCAGCACTGCAGGCTACTTCAGCTGACTGCTAGCTGCAGTTCAGCTGTTCAAATCTCACCGGCTCAAGGTTGACTCAGCCTTCCATCCTTCTGAGGTCGGTAAGATGAGGATCCAGATTGTTGGGGGCAATATGCTGACTCTGTAAACCGCTTAGAGAGGGCTGTAAAGCACTATGAAGTGGTATATAAGTCTAAGTGCTATTGCTATTGCTATGCTGGCTGGGGAATTCTGGGAGTTCAAGTCCACAGGTCTTAAAGTTGCCAGGGTCGGACACCTCTGATCTAACCTTCCTTATCCCTTTCAAAATAGCCTTAGTTGAGGCCAGTTCAAGACAGACAGGTTCGATCCTGATCTTATTCTTCCAATAACGCCCGGTTCTGTTTTCTTGATATCTTTTAGGTACTTTAATGATCCTCAAATCTGCCTGCAGCAATAATCCGAGTTATATCGACAGGCTTATTTCGGTCTTCATGAGATCATTGCAGAAGATGGTGAGGGAGCATTTGAACCAGCAGGCTCAGTCAGGAACTGTGGAAGCCAATACAGGTAGGTAACAGATAACAGATTAACAGAGTTGGAAAGGACCTTGTAGGTCATCTAGTCCAACCCCCCACCTAAACAGGAGAGTTTACACCATTTCTGACAGATGGCAGCCCAGTCTCTTCTTGAAAGTCTCAAGTGATGAAGCTCCCACAACTTTTGAAGGCAACTTCTGTTCCTTCGGTGGATTGTTTTCAGTGTCAGAAAATTTCTTCTTATTTCTAAGTTGAATCTCTCCTTGTTCAGTTTCCATTATTCTTTGTCTGGCCTTCCGGTGCCTTGGAAAATAGCTTGACCCCCTCCTCTCTGTGGCAGCCCCTCAAATACTAGAAGACTGCTATCATGTCTCCTCTGGTCCTTCTCTTCACTAGACAAGCCATGCCCAGTTCCTGCAACCGTTCTTCGTATGTTTTAGTCTCCAGTCCCTTAATCATCTGTTGAGGTTCATGCTGGAGCAATTTTGATCTTTAAAATGGAGAGTTTGGCTGGTTTTTGTGCAAAGATTTGGTTTTTATAGCTATCATTTCCTGTTTTGGAAATCTGAGAAAACTTGTTCACAGGTGAACTATTCATGAAAACAACCGTTGGGCAGATCCAGAAATATCCCCTCTTATGGAGTCGATCAAGTGGCTAGTGTGATTGTATTTGGGGGCTGCTGTTGAGTGGTGGTCATTTTTGGGTTTTTTTACGTGGTGGATTCTTAATGCTGCAAGTCCCAAAGGTGCTTTTTTCAAAAGGCAACTGGACTTTATTTTTCCTTGAAGACGTTTCGCTTCTCATCCAAGAAGCTTTTTCAGGATGAGAAGCGAAACGTCTCCAAGAAAAAACAAAGAAAGTCTAGTTGTTTCTTGAAAAAGCACCTTTGGGACAACCATGACCTGGATGACTGAGAATTTCTGTAGACATTAATGCTGTAACCTGCCTGTGTAACTTGGGATTCCGTATAAATTCCTTGAATAATTAATAATAAAGAATTGAAGGGTTCTGTACCCTCGTTGTGTTAAGCCAGATTTAAGGCACTGAATCGTGCCTCAAACCACGGCCTGTTGGTTGAACCACACTTTATCCTGGTTGCTCTCTTGGTTGTGTTTGCAGCTGGCACCAGCGAGTTGGTTATGCTAAGTTTGGACTTAGTGAAGACCCGTTTGGCTATGATGAGCATGGAGATGAGGAAGAACTTCATTCAGGGCATCCTGACCTCGCTGATTGAAAAATCAAGCGATGCCAAAATCCTCCGCGCGGTGGTCAAAATTGTGGAAGAGTGGGTCAAAAACAGCTCGTCCATGGCGGCTAACCAGGTAACCTAATGAGAATATGGAGGGGGCGGGGAGAATAGACTTGAACTTGGTCTTATGGTTAAGGGACTAGGCTAGAAAGTGGGAGGTGGTGAGTTCTAGTCCCACATTACTAGAAAGCTGGCTAAGCGACTGTGGGCCAATCACCAGGAGACGGTGAGTTCTAGTCCTGCCTTAGCCAAGAAAGCCAGCTGGGTGACTTTGGGCCAATCACCAGAAATGGTGAATTCTAGTCCTGCCTTAGGCATGAAAGCCGGCTGGGTGACTTTGAGCCAATCACCAGAAATGGTGAATTCTAGTCCCGCCTTAGGCATGAAAGCCAGTTGGGTGACTTTGAGCCATTCACCAGGAGACGGTGAGTTCTAGTCCTGCCTTAGCCAAGAAAGCCAGCTGGGTGACTTTGGGCCAATCACCAGAAATGGTGAATTCTAGTCCTGCCTTAGGTATGAAAGCCGGCTGGGTGACTTTGAGCCATTCACCAGGAGATGGTGAGTTCTAGTCCTGCCTTAGTCGAGAAAGCCAACATTGATACAGATGATATAGATAGAGCTTGACTTACGACCGATGTCTTTGCGATTATTAAAAGTGATGAGAGACATCTCCAGAAATACTTACAACCTGGTTCCGAAATTTTGATGTCTCCCCTGTCACCCATCGTCACGTGACGGTGGTTGATTTGCTTAATAACCATGAGGCAAAATGGCCATAAAATCGGGCACGAGTCACTTAGCCAACGGAATGGAAGTTCTGGTCCCAATTACAGTCGTAACTTGAGGATTACTAAGAGATTATTTCAGAAGTGAGCTAAGTTTATCGACAGCTGTTATTTTGCCCTCTTTGGGAAACAAAGCTGAGGGGAAAAATGTACATTTTTTTTCTCTCTCTCTCTCTTTTTCCCCTAAGAGATTATTTCAGAAGTGAGCTAAGTTTATCGACGGCTGTTATTTTGCCCTCTTTGGGAAACAAAGCTGAGGAAAAAAATGTACATTTTCTCTCTCTCTCTCTCTCTCTCTCTCTCTCCCCTAAACAGATTCCAACATTGCGCGAGAAGTCCATTCTGCTGGTAAAAATGATGACCTACATTGAAAAACGTTTTCCCGAGGACCTTGAATTAAACGCTCAGTTCTTAGACCTTGTTAACTACGTCTATAGGTAAATTACAGCAATTAATCACCCCCGGTCAAGTCTTTTGGTTCATAATTTGTGCCATGTGTGACCTTAAGAAGGCATCATTCATCTCTTGAAGTCAAAAGCCTAGGGATTGGGGACGGTTGCGGCGATGGGGTGGGGTGACGATCAATTTTCAGTTCCCCAAGGTTTTAGCTCTTAGTTCACGCCGCTCAAATCTTATGTCAATCTCTTGTTAGTTGTTCTAAGGAAAAATGATCTTCCCCCAATCCTGTAGTTCAGGGGTGTCAAACTCAATTTCATTGAGGGCCGCATCAGTGTTGTGTTTTGGGGGCGTGGCCAGGGGGGCGTGGCCAGCTCGACATCACTCGTGTCGGGGGCGCCTGTAGTGGCCCGAGCGCTCTGCCAGTGAAAACGGGCTCCCGAGCTCTGTTTTCGGCTGGAATGGCCTCCTGTAACCCTCTACCAGTGAAAACAGAGCTTGGGAGGGCTGACCGCGCACCTCCCGAGCTGTGTTTCCGCTGGCAGAAGCACCGCGGGCCAATCCTTCACTGTTTCCCTGGTGGCCCCGCGGGCCAGATCTAAGCACCCTGCGGGTCGGATCCTGCTCCCGAGCCATGAGTTTGACACCCCTGCTATAGGACAAAGGTCCCAAAACTTTGTGAATTGGCAGCCCGGCAGGGGAGTTAGAGGGGAACAGTGCTGCGCGAGCAGCAGGCTGGCACCCATGGGCACGTGTGCGCAGCTCAACTCACGCAAGCGGTGGGCTGGTGCGCACGCACTTGCACACGCAGTTCGACTGCAAGTGGAGCTGCACCCACGTGTTTGAGCACGCCAGCCGACCGCTCTCACGGCCTGGTTGCGAATGGGCCAGGGCCTGGGGTTTGGGGACCCCTGCTATAGGAATTAAAGTTTTTTTTTTTAAAAAAAAATCAAGATCGAAAATTCAGTGGGAGTCTTTTAATAGACTAAATTGATTTCTTTGCATTGTCCTGGAACACAATTAGACTTTCTTAGCAGTTTGGCCTACAAGCAAACTTCCCCTTCAGTCACATGCCCTCATTTTGGGCGCTCGGCAACCAGCATCCCAGGGTCACATAATTGTGATTTACAACATCTTTGTTAAAAATCCAGTTTCCTGCCAAAAGGCCCCATGGGTTCATTTAATGACCACTGTGTGCCCTTTACGACCACAATGTTTGCTTAATGACTGCCACAAAAATAGCTCATGAAAGTGAGTGACCCACTTTGCGACTCTCATGACCAGGTTCCGTTATGGCCATGGGTCAAGCACTACCTGTAATGTCCAGTAAGAGCTTTCTCGTTAGCTGACTCCTGCAGATGAACTTACTCCGTGTGTGTCCCCTAGTTATTTTTATACCTTTACACCCAGGAGTGGAGCACTGTGGCTTGAGTGGTTGGAACGCTGGGCAGGAGGTTAGCAAGCTCGGATTTGAGACCCGACGGCTGCCTCGGGACGGGTTGAGCTCCCGTCCTTCCCTGCAGCTCCTGTCAGGGACGTGAAAGGAGCCCCCGATTCGGCGTCCCCAGGGCAACAATGATGTCACTGGTTAATCCTTTCAACCCAGAAACTTCTGAGACGACTGCAAAAAAAACAAACAAACTACCAGGAGTAACTTAAGTTCCTCCTCCCTTTGTTTCTTCTTAGGGATGAAAACCTTTCTGGGAGCGAGCTGACCGCCAAACTTGAGCCGGCCTTTCTCTCCGGCCTCCGATGCAGCCAGCCTCTCATCAGGGCTAAATTTTTTGAGGTCTTCGACAGCTCCATGAAGCGGCGGGTCTACGAGCGGCTGCTGTACATCACCTGTTCTCAAAACTGGGAAGCCATGGGGAACCATTTCTGGATCAAGCAGTGCATCGAGGTGAGGATATAAAGCGGTTGGCTTTTCTCTGTCTTCTCTGGAAGAGAAGAGACAAGAAAATGATTAAGGGAATTCAGGGTGGGATTCGGCCGGTTCGGATGAACCGGATGCTAATTTTATATCTGGTTCGCCGAACCGGTAGTTGCAAGGACTGGCTGGCCCCGCCAAGCCCGCCCCTCCCCTCCCAGAAGTCTCCACGCGGCCCGTTTTGGTAAGAGCAGGGCCCGCGTGGAGGCTCTGGGAGGGCGAAAAACGGGCCTTCCAGAAGTCTGGAAATGGGCCTGTTTCCGGCCTCCAGAGGGCCTCCAGAGCCCAGGGGAGGCCGTTTTCGCCCTCCCGGAGGCTCGAAAAAAGTTTAAAAACTCACTAGCAGTGTGAGTTTTAATTATTATTTTTTCTCCAATGCCTTATCTTGCCTTCATTTCTTCGTTATTATTTTTTTTTCATTTTGTGTGCTGCCTGCATCCCACGGATGGGACTTTGGCTTGTTTGCGTGGCCCGGTTGCTGGCATGCCACGGACGGGGGCTTGGGCATGCCTGGTCTAAAGTAGTTAACTATGTCTACGGGTTGTGTCTACCTCCTCTCTCTTTTTTTAACCCCTTCCAGCTCCTGCTGGCGGTTTGTGAAAGAAACACAACAATCGGGACCAGCTGTCAAGGAGCCACACTTCCTTCCATCACAAACGTGATCAACTTGGCGGATAGTCATGATCGGGCAGCGTTCGCCATGGTGACCCACATCAAGCAGGAACCTCATGAACGAGAAAACAGCGAATCCAAAGAAGAGGTAAAGTTTTATCAACCCCCTTCCCCCCACCCAATGTTACAAGTACGTCAGCATTTCCCGAAAAAAATTGCCTGAGGAATTACGGGAGTTGTAGTTAAGACGACTTAATTTGTAGAATTGGTGTTACAGGAAGTCCTCAACTTACAACCGCTTGTTTAGTGACTGAAGTTACGCCGGCACTGAAAAAAGGAACTTATGACCATTTTTCACACTTATGACGGTTGCAGCATCCCCGCGGGCGCCTGATCCAAATTGAAATGCTTGGCAACTGGCATGTACTTATGCCGGTTGCAGTGTCCCAGGATCCTGTAATCATCTTTTGTGACCGTCTGACAATCGAAGTTAATGGGGAAACCAGATCCTGCATTTATGGCCATTAGCACCATCCCACGGTCACGTGACTGCATTTTATGATGGTTTTTTTTGCCGAAAACTGACATTTACTTCCCTTTTTTGGCAAAACCCGCGCCCGTTGCGAACCATGGGTTCGCTTAATGACTGTAGCCTTTGCTTAACGACGGTGGCCATTGATAAATGACCATAGCAGTCCATTACTGATCGCCACACAAAAAAAGGCAATAAAATTGACTGTCACGAGTTACGACCATGATGGGCAGGCTTTATCACGGTCGTAACTCGAAGTTTTCCTGTATTCCTGTACATTGCTTATGTAGAGACATTTGGGGTTACCTGAACATGTTTGGTTGCAAAACTCTGGCTTTCTCCCCTTTAATAATAAAATAATAATAGAATTCTTTATTGACCAAGTGTGATTGGACATACAAGGAATTTGTATATGCTGTCAATGTATATAAGGAAAATAAAATACATTCAAGAATAAAAAAATACAACACTTAGTGATAGTCAAGGTTACTAATAAGCTATAAAATCATACGAGGAAACAAAAAAAAAGCAATATAACTGATACAAGCAATATGGTTATAGTAATAAGTGGGAAGAGATAGATACCAGTAAGGAAGAGAAGAATAATAGTAATACAGTCTTAGTAAATTATTTGACAGTATTGTGGGAATTAGTTGTTAAGTTGTTCTGATGTGCAGTGCCCTATAGCATCGTTTTGAGGGTAGAAGTTGAAATAATTTATGTCCAAGATGTGAGGGGTCTGTAACTATTTTCACAGCCCTCTTTTTGACTTGTGCAGTATACAGGTCCTCAATGGAAGGCAGGTTGGTAGCAGTTGTTTTTTCTGCAGTTCTAATTATCCTCTGAAGTCTTTGTCTGTCTTGTTGGGTTGCAGAACCAAACCAGACAGTTATGTCTGATTTATTAATTATTTATTTATTATGTCAGGATGTCGAGATAGACATCGAACTGGCTCCCGGAGATCAGACGAGCACCCCGAAAACCAAAGAACTCTCCGAAAAGGACATTGGGAACCAATTGCACATGTTAACCAACCGGCACGACAAATTCCTGGACTCTCTGCGCGAAGTGAAGGTGAGCGAGTTGATGCTCCCCTGGAATTCCACAAGCATCGGAGCCTATTCCTGCGGTGCGCATGCTACTAAAACCACCTTGGGTGGGAGAGAAGTTACGTTGCAGGACATTCATTGGGGTGTCTCTCATAGCAAGTTGGGGTTATAACCATCCTCCAGTTGGTCTGCTGGGTTATTATAGCAACAACATTTAGACTTATATACCGCTTCATAGTGCTGTACAGCCCTCTGTCATCGGTTTACAATGTTAGCACATTGCCCCCAACAATCTGGGTCCTCATTTTACCGATCTCGGAAAGATGGAAGGCTGAGTCAACCTTGAGCTAGTCAGGATTGAACTCCTGACAGTGGGCAGAGATAGCCTGCAATACTGCATTCTAACCACTGCGCCACTATGCCTTCCTTCCTTCCTTCCTTCCTTCCTTCCTTCCTTCCCAAGCAATAGCAGCCTTATATACCGCTTCATTGTGCTTTACAGCCCTCTCTAAGCGGCTTAAAGAGTCAGCCTCTTGCCCCCCACAATCTGGGTCCTCATTTTACCAACTTTGGAAGGATGGAAGGCTGAGTCAACCTGGAGCCGGTCAGGATCAAACTCCTGGCAGTGGGCAGAGTCAACCTGCAATACTGCATTCCAACCACTGCGCCACTATGCCTTCCTTCCTTCCTTCCTTCCTTCCTTCCTTCCTTCCTTCCTTCCTTCCTTCCTTCCTTCCTTCCTTCCTTCCTTCCTTCCTTCCTTCCTTCCTTCCCAAGCAATAGCAGCCTTATATACCGCTTCATTGTGCTTTACAGCCCTCTCTAAGCGGCTTAAAGAGTCAGCCTCTTGCCCCCCACAATCTGGGTCCTCATTTTACCAACTTTGGAAGGATGGAAGGCTGAGTCAACCTGGAGCCGGTCAGGATCAAACTCCTGGCAGTGGGCAGAGTCAACCTGCAATACTGCATTCCAACCATTGCGCCACCACGCAGGATGAGATCTCTGGGTTGCTGGTCTCTCTTAGTAGCCTTTCCTAGCTCCACACACCCCATCCAGATGTGTGGCCTTGGGTGGTTGTAGTAAATCTGCAGGCTTCTGGTTGTAGTTTTAGGGATGGCTTCTCCCTCCTTCGTTCTTTCTTCATTCTGGTGGGGTAAATCAGTTTTGTCTTCTTCATCATTGAGTGTGACTAACCAGCAGTTTTGTTCCAGACGGGAGCCCTGCTAAGTGCCTTCGTTCAGCTGTGTCACATTTCCACCCCTTTGGCTGAAAAAACTTGGATCCAGCTGTTTTCCAGATTGTGGAAAATCCTTTCAGACAGACAGCAGCATGTGAGTGTCGTTTTGAAAAACAAAGCGGTGATGAAAAACTGGTGAAATATTTTGGTTTCTTTCTTTCTTTCTTTCTTTCTTTCTTTCTTTCTTTCTTTCTTTCTTTCTTTCTTTCTTTCTTTCTTCCTTTCTTCCTTCTTTCCTTCCTTCCTTCTTTCCTTCCTTCCTTCCTTCCTTCCTTCCTTCCTTCCTTCCTTCCTTCCTTCCTTCCTTTCTGTCTTCTTTCTTCCTTCCTTCCTTCTTTCCTTCTTTCTTTCATCTTCTTTCCTAAGTTCTTCCTTCCTTCCTTCCTTTCTCCCTCTTTCCCTCCCTCCCTCCCTCCCTCCTCCTCCTTTCCTTTCCTTTCCTTTCCTTTCCTTTCCTTTCCTTTCCTTTCCTTTCCTTTCCTTTCCTTTCCTTTCCTTTCCTTTCCTTTCCCCTTTCCTTTCCCTTTCTCTTTCTCTTTCTCTTTCTCTTTCTCTTTCTCTTTCTCTTTCTTTCTCCATTCCTCCCTCCCTCCCTCTCCCTTTCCCTCTCCCTCCCTCCTTCCCTCTCCATTTTCCTCTCCCTCTCCCACTCCCTCCCTCTCCCTTTCCCTCTCCTTCCCTCTCCTCTCCTCCTTCTTCTCCTTCCCTCTCTTCCTCTCTTTCTCCTTCTCTCTCTCTTCCCCTCCCTCTCCCTCTCCGAGTTATAATTTGCAAAGGGGAAAAAAAGGCCCTTCTCCAAAACCAGGAAAGGATTCCAGCCTCAGATGCTGTGATTGGCATGAAAGGAACAACATGTTCGCGGGCTTATTGACTGATCGATCCGAGGTGGATGCCGCCAGTTCTACATCCCCTGTCGAGGCAGGCAGAGAAAATGTCCTTGATTGATCACGTTTGATCGGTTGCTGAATCCAAACGATTTGGCAGAGGCAGCTGAAAGGGAAACCGGAATGTTTCATGCATGGCTTTAAATGGCTGCCTCCTGAATATTGCAGGAGGCTCCGTCCTGCACTTTAGCCCTGTTCCTCTTGAGAAAAACCGTTCCAGAGTTTTAATGCTCTCCCGGGAGGGACCCAGAGACCATTTCAACCTCAACAAGACTCCCTTCTCCAATCCCCAAAGAGCAGCTTTTGGCAACCTCCCCGCTGAGAGCATGATTACTGTTCGCGATGCCAACTTTGCCCTCGGGATAATGGCCGCTTTCCCTCCGTTTTAGGCTCTTGCTGGTGAAATCAGCCCGTTCTTGTGCAGCGGAAGCCACCAGGTGCAGCGCGACTGCCAGCCAAGCGCCTTGAACTGCTTCGTGGAAGCCATGTCCCAGTGCGTGCCCCCCACCCCCATCAGGCCCTGCGTGCTGAAGTACCTGGGGAAAACCCACAACCTCTGGTTCCGCTCCACCCTCATGCTGGAACACCAGGCGTTCGAAAAAGGGCTCAGCTTGCAGATCAAACCCAAACAGACCACGGAGTTTTATGAGCAGGAGAGCATCACACTGCCACAACAGGTAGACACACACACACACACACACACACACACACACACGGTTTGGGATTTTTGTGCTGGAAGCCGGTGGGCATCTCTGTGCCTAGGCAAAGAAATGACCCAGCAAGGATAGAAAACCTGGGTAGGGGACAGATGTGCAGCCAGTGGAGCTACGCAGTGGTTAGAACGAGAGTCGTTTTGCTCGCAAAGGTCACTTCTGCGTCCCCGTCATAATGGCCGCTCTACGAGGTAGTCGCTCAGTGAGGGCCGCCCGCATGCCACTTCGAAGTCATTTGCAGTTGGAGTGACCGTTAGATCTGGATAAATAAATAAATACATGCCTTAATGCTGCCACGCCCTTATGTCTGGAGTTTTGAGCTTTGTAAGGGCCTTAGGGAGGGAGGGAAGGGAAGGAAGAGGGCGGGAGGAAGGAAGGAAGGAAGGAGAGAGGAAGGAGGGCTGTTTTTGAAAAGGAGGAAAGAAAAAGGAAAGAAGACCGATTTTGAAGAGGAAGCGAAGGAAGGAGAACGAGAGGAAGGAAGGCAGATTTTGAAGAGGAAGGAAGGAAGGGATTGAAGGAAGCAAGGAAGAAAGGAATAGAGGGAGGAAGAAAGGAAGGGGAGAGGAAGGAAGACTGTTTTTGAAAAGGAGGAAAGAAAAAGGAAAGAAGTCTGATTTTGAAGAGGAAGTAAAGGAAGGAGAACGAGAGGAAGGAAGGCAGATTTTGAAGAGGAAGGAAGGAAGGGATTGAAGGAAGCAAGGAAGAAAGGAATAGAGGGAGGAAGAAAGGAAGGGGAGAGGAAGGAAGACTGTTTTTGAAAAGGAGGAAAGAAAAAGGAAAGAAGACTGATTTTGAAGAGGAAGTAAAGGAAGGAGAACGAGAGGAAGGAAGGCAGATTTTGAAGAGGAAGGAAGGAAGGGATTGAAGGAAGAAAGGAATAGAGGGAGGAAGAAAGGAAGGGGAGAGGAAGGAAGACTGTTTTTGAAAAGGAGGAAAGAAAAAGGAAAGAAGACTGATTTTGAAGAGGAAGCGAAGGAAGGAGAACGAGAGGAAGGAAGGCAGATTTTGAAGAGGAAGGAAGGAAGGGATTGAAGGAAGAAAGGAATAGAGGGAGGAAGAAAGGAAGGGGAGAGGAAGGAAGACTGCTTTTGAAAAGGAAGGAAGAAGAGAAAAAGGAAATTGGTTTTGAAGAGGAAGGGAGAGGAGGGAGGGAGGGAGGGAAGGAAGGGAGGGAAGGAAGGGTACATTGATTATCAACCAGTCCCTATTGATCTTAGGTTGCCTTTTGTCTTTTTCCCTTCCCCCTCCCCCAGGAAATCCTTGACTCGCTGGCAGAATTGTATTGCTTGCTACAAGAAGAGGATATGTGGGCCGGATTGTGGCAGAAACGGTGCAAGTTTCCAGAGACGGCCACTGCCATTGCCTACGAACAGCACGGCTTCTTTGAGCAGGTTGTGTGTGTGTGTGTGTGTGTGTGTGTGTTTAACCAGGTCCTCCCCTCCCATCTATCGGGTGAAAAACAAAGACCACAAAAGTCGGCTTGAAGTTGCCGTTTCTTTGATATCAGGAGCAGGTGAAGGTTCTCCTTTATCGATGAACAAGTTGAGCTGTTTGTGATCTTGCTGACATCCAAAATGTTGGCATTAAATTCAAGCCCTGAAAATTTAAATTAAGGACTTTTTCGCCAACTTGAGGTGCTCAGCGCTAGCTGATAGCATGGCTTTTGTTGGCAATGTTTGCATGCAAGGCCAGAATCCATCCATTACAGAAACATGCAATATTTGAATGCTGATTAAATACTTACTGTATAGTCCTCGACTTAGGACTGCAACGGAGCCCAATATTTCTCTTGCTGAGTGAGACATCGAGTAAGGGAGTTTTGCCCCATTTTACGTCCTTTCTTGCCACAGAAGTGAATCACTGCAGTGCTTAGGTTAGTCACTTAACGGTTGTTAAGTGAATCTGGCTGCCCCGTTGACTTTTGATTGTCAGGAGGTCACGAAAGGGGATCACATGATGCCAGGATATTGCGACCGTCATAAATACGAGTCAGTTTTTGCACAACACTGGAAGGAGGAGGAAACACCTACAGATGAAAATATAATTTAAAAAAAATATTAGATTGGGTGGAAATGGATAGTTTAACATTAAAGACAAAGGGTAAAGAAGATACAGAATATTTTTCAACATGGAATTTGTTTTACCAATGGTTAGATAACAGAGGTAGAAATTAGAAGTTGGAAGAACACCACTATGTACAAGTAAATAATAATATTTTTTGTATTTTTTTTTGTATTTGTTTTATTTGTGAAGCATATATGATTATAAGCAAAGTTTAAACAGTAAAACATGATTGAATATATATGTAATATTACAAGCATGAATAAGAGTAAAAGTGGTATGAATATATGTGTACATTAGGACAGGAACGGTAGGCACGATTGTGCGCTTATGCACGCCCCTTACCGACCTCTTAGGAATGGGGTGAGGTCGATGGTGGATAATCTGAGGTTGAAGTTTTTGGGGTTTGGGGAAGAAACTACAGAGTCAGGTAAAGTGTTCCAGGCATTGACCACTCTGTTGTTGAAGTCGAATTATTATTATTATTACTATTATTATGTATAAGCAAATTGACCCAGACAATACACTAAGCACTAAGAAAAATGTATAAATAAATTAAAAAAAAATACAAGTCAGTTGCCAAGGGCCTGAATTTTGATCGCGTGACCGTGGGGATGGTCGTAAGTGTGAAACACAGTGCTGAGTCCCTTTTTTCAGTGCCATTGAACGGTCACTAAGCGAGCTTATTGTAAGTGGAGACCCATCTGTAGATCAGAGGGATATCGTCCGGTGGGAAAAACCAGGCCCACAGGTGAAGGTTCCGTTAAACGGATTTATCGCTAAAAGCCTTTGCACAGGAATTTTCTCAACTAAGTGTGGAGAAAACTGCTAAGAATTAGCTAAGGTTCATCGGAATTCAAGGTGAAGATGCTTGGTTCGCTTGCGTTTGCTTTTCTTCCGTTCTGGATCTCCGGAGAACCTGAACGGTTTCCTTTCCTTTCAAGGCTCAGGAAACCTACGAAAAAGCCATGGAGAAAGCTAAGAAGGAAAACGAACGAAACAACGCATCTCCTGCCATTTTTCCTGAATATCAGCTCTGGGAAGACCATTGGATTCGGTAAGTTGATTAAATCTTGATTGCTGCTCCATTTTTTTTTTTAGGATGTTATTATGAATGTTTGGGCCTCTGGAGACCCAGAGGAGATATGAGGGTTAACCTAAATTTCAGAAAAAATATATATCGAGAAACCCGCAGACTTTGTTCCATTCCCCGAGGGCCTGTGCTTGCTTTCGGCTTCGCAGCGACGGTTCTTGGTTTTTACTTGAATGGATTTCCGAAGAAGTCGTTCATTCCACATGAAAGTTGCGATCAGAGGGAAAAAAAGACCGGTTTTGTTGTCCCTCGTGCCACGAACGCGTCCTCTTCAACGTGTCTGTGAATATTTCCAAAAGTCAAAATGGAGTAGTGTTACTGTATAACTGTTTCAGATTCAGCTCCTAAGAAGGGAAAAATTGGGAGCGAAAGACGGGAATTGGGTTTGGGAAGGTAACTCCATTCTTTGAAAGTGTTTTGAGCAGACTCTCTCTGTTCCGCCACTTGCAAGGGTAGAATAAGGACAAAGATAGGATAAGACAGGGGTTAGCAACCTGCGGCTCTGGAGCCGCATGTGGCTCTTCCATCCCTCTGCTGCGGCTCCCTGTTGCCGGTCGGTAAAAGGAAAAGACGCCGTGCTAGGAGGAGACTATGGTGGGGGAACCGGACTTCCGGTCGGCAGAGGAAAAAGGATGCCATGCTAGGAGGAGACTCTATGGTGGTGGTGGTGGGGGAATTGGACTTCCGGTTGGCAGAGGAAAAAGGACACCACGCTAGGAGGAGACTCTATGGTGGGGGAACCAGACTTCCGGTCGGCTCCAGAATCGAACGGGGAGCTTCCGGTTAGGACTTTTGTGGCTCTTTGAGTGTTTAAGGTTGCCGACCCCTGGGATAAGCCTTGCCAAAAACATTCTTTAACTGGCCTCATTGAATCCTCAATACAGAAGTGGTGCGGTGGCCTAGAGGTGGAGCTCTCGCCTCACAACCAGGAGGCTGTGAGTTCGATCCTAGGTAGAGGCAGATATTTCTCTCTCTGGGCATGATGAGAATATATCTGCTGAATATAACTCCGCATTGGCGGCAGGAAGGGCATCCGGCCAGTAATCACTCAGCTCCATTCAGTTGCCCAGACTCCACCCTGCGAGGGATTATGGGGTCATTAAAAAGGTGATGATTGAATCCTCAATATATGAGAGCCAGTTTGGCCTAGTGGTGAAGGCTTCAGGCTAGAAACCAGGAGACACTGAGTTCTAGTTCCGCTTTAGAAATGAAAGCTGGCTGGGGAACTTTGAACGAATCATCAGGAGGCTGTGAGTTCTATGGCACAAAAGCCAGCTGTGTGACCTTGGGCCGATCACCAGGAGATGGTGAGTTCTAGTCCTGCCTGAGGCACGAAAACCATCTGGGGCACTTTGGGCCAATCCCCGAGAGCCTGAGAGTTCTAGTTCTTTCTTAGGCATCAAAGCTGACTGGGTAACTTTGGAGCAGTCACTAGGAGGTGGTGAGTTCTAGTCCTGACTTAGCCATGAAAGCCAGCTAGGTGACTTTGAGGCAGTCTCTCTTCCTCTCACAGCCCAACCCACCTCCCAGGGTTGTTGTTATGGGGAAGACAGGCCCAAGAAGATAAGTTGGATATGTCCGCCCTTGAGTTGTTTGTAAAAATAATAAAGGCTTGGGTACAAATAGATAAGCGAACTGGGTTACAATAGCTAGATTTCCTGCTTTGGATCGGAGTAAAGGTTCCTCTTGACTAGAAAACTGGATTGATGTCGCATTTCTTGCTCCTAGGTGTTCCAAGGAACTGAATCAGTGGGAAGCTCTCACGGAATACGGCCAGTCCAAGGGTCACATAAACCCTTACCTGGTTCTGGAGTGCGCCTGGCGTGTTTCCAACTGGACAGCCATGAAGGAAGCCCTGGTACAGGTGAGCTGTGAACGTGATCAAAGGCTCTTCTAAGGCAGTGATGGCTAACCTTTTCCGGACCGAGTGCCCAAAGCACGCACGAACCCCCAAAATACAATGCACGCACGGCCCCCGCGCATGCGCCCTGCCCTCGCATGCACATGCAGCCCTCCCACATGCGCCCAGCTCCCTCGCATGCACGTGCGGCCCTCCCGCATGCGCCTCACCCCATGCACGCCTCCCGCATGTGCCCCCTGCGCACACACACGTGGCCCATGCACGAGTCCCACCCCTGCGGATGCACGTGCATGCAGTTCCCCCCCTGCGCCCCATCCCCTGTGCATGCGCAGCAGAGATTCGATGATCAGCTGGCCGGCGGGAGGCGCCATGGAGCTGAACTGGGGCGACGGCTCGCATGCCCACAGAGAGGCCGCTGCGTGCCATCTGTGGCACACGTGTCATAGATTCACCATCACGGTTCTTAGGTGAAGCCTCTCCGAGTTGGTTGAATGGCTGCATTTTCAAGCTTTCGCTCCACTTTGACTGGGTTGCTTTTTATTCGATAAACTATCAAATTCATTTGCCTTTTGTTTCTTGATGCTTCTGCTCTCCCTTACATTTTGTTTACAACTCCTCCCCCCCCCCCCGCCCTGACCACAGTCGCTCCCATCTACCGGGTCAGGCAGTCTGTAATTCCACATTTGGCGCCAGCAGATGTACAGACCGTGCCCTGCTTTGGTAGGATTATTCCTGCTGCAGGAGGGAGCAGCTGGTTTCTCCGGCCATCAGTGCGTAGCCACCCCTTGAGGGACTCGTAGGTTTTGTCATCCAGGTTTCTTCAAGGGGAGAAAATGCTGATTGAGCACCTGCAGAGGGAATACAGACAAATGATTTTGCGGCTCAGCGGTCTCGTCTTGTGGCCAGGCAGCTTTTCGGCAGAGAAGGAAAAAAGGGAGGACACACACACACACACACACACACACACACACACACACACACACACACACACACCCCGTATCTGTGTATGTGTGTGTAGACATACACGTACATACATGTGCAGTGACTCAGCGGTTAAAGAGGCTGAGCTTATCCGCTGCAAAGCTTACAGCCCAGGTTCGAGTGCCGCACGATGGGGTGAACTCCCGTTAATAGCTGCAGTTCCCGCCCACCTAGCAGTTCAAAAGCATGCCAATGTGAGTAGATGAATAGGTACCACTTTGGTGGGAAGGTAACAGCGCTCCGTGGGCCTTGGTATATAATCATGCTGGCCACATGACCATGGAAAGTATCTTCGGACAATGGTGGCTCACTTGGCTAAGAAATGGAGACGAGCAACACCCCCTAGAACAGGGGTCCCCAACCCCCCGGTCCATGGACCAGCACTGGGCCTCGGCATGCCAGAAACCGGGCCGCGCAAACAAGCCAAGCCCCATTCGCGGGATGGAGGCAGCACACAAAATCACGCCCCCTCCAGTCCATAGAAAAACCTCTCTCCATGGAACCGGTCCCTGGTGCCCCACAGGTTGGGGGCCACTGCCCTAGAGTCAGACATGACTGGGCAGGGGAAATCTTTACATTAGATTTCTCTCCCTCTCCCTCTCCCTCTCCCTCTCCCTCTCCCTCTCCCTCTCCCTCTCCCTCTCCCTCTCCCTCTCCCTCTCCCTCTCCCTCTCTCTCTCTCTCTCTCTCTCTCTCTCTCTCTCTCTCCCTCTCCCTCTCCCTCTCCCTCTCTCTCTCTCTCTCCCTCTCTCCCTCTCCCTCTCCCTCTCCCTCTCCCTCTCTCCCTCATCTCCCTCATCTCTCTCATCTCTCTCTCTCTCTATCTGTATCTGTATCATCTCTATCTATCTCTATATCATCTCTATCTCTATCTGTATCTGTATCTCTCTCTCTCTCTCTCTCTCTCTCTATCATCTCTATCTCTATCTGTATCTCTCTCTCTCTGTCGTATCTGTGTCTGTCTGTCTGTCTGTCTATCTGTATCTGTATCTGTATCTGTCTGTCTGTATCTCTCTCTCTCTCTCTCACTCATCTCTTTTATCTCTCATCTCTTTTATCTCTCATCTCTTTTATCTCTCTCTCTTTATATCTATCTATCTATCTATCTATCTATCTATCTATCTATCTATCTATCTATCTATCTATCTATCTATCTATCTATCTATCTATCTATCTATCTATCTATCTATCTATCTATCTATCTATCTATCTATCTATCTATCATCTCTATCTCTCTAATTTATATTTATATCCAGAGACATACATACCCCTGTTCTCTAGCCCTCAAGAATTGTCAGCGAATTGAACGAGAAAGAGATTTGGAGGGGTCTTCGAGAACACTGTTATTGAGGGCAGCAGAGAGAAAAGGCAGGAAGGGGACTGATGGCCATTCATTGCCCACCACTAAGGGTCCTCTAAGAGTCGGTCACCAAGAATGCAGTGGGTGGGGAAGCCCCATCTTTCCTTGCTCATATCACTCCTGATTTTCCACGTGACCTGCTTTGAGATGCTTAAGACGAGAAGGAACATTGAGTTATGCACATAAGACATAATAAGAAATATTTAGAGCTCGGTGGAATTGCGCACGTTCCCAAATGGAGTTGACGAGAGAGAGAGGCAGAGGAATTATAATTTATTCAACATCAGTATGTAGGAATAGCCGTTAAAATACCTTTGTTGAAGTACCAATTTCTGTCACTGGCTGGGCGTGGTCTGTTCCCCCCCCCCCCCAGTTTTGGGCTCTGTATTGGCGTTCCTTTGGCTTTTGAATTGGCACAATCAGGAAATTGCCAAATTGTCTGAGACACTTAGAATCAGAATAGAGCTGGAAAGGACCTTGGAGGTCTTCTAGTCCAACCCCCTGCTCAAGCAGGAGACCCTATACCATTGCAGACAAACAGTTGATCAGTCTCTTCTTAAAAACTTCCAGTGATGAAGCACCTACAACTTCTGGAGGCAAACTGTTCCACTGGTTAATTGTCCTCTTGTCCTCACTTTTAGGAACTTTCTCCTTAATTCCAGGTTGCTTCTCTTCCTTGATGAGTTTCCATCCATTGTTTCTTGTCCTGTCTTCAGGTGTTTTGGAAAATAGGTTGACCCCCTCTTCTTTGTGACAGCCTCTCTTAAATTGTGGAATACTGTATTTTTATCTTTCTTGTTGTCTTTCTTTTATTTTCCTTTTTTATCTCTCCTTTTGTTGTTTGCTTGCTTAAAGCCAGCTCTGGAAGCGGAGGCTCTTAAAATCCCGCTGGCGCTAATTGAGATGTATTTCAGTTTGGATGGCACGGTTTCAAAGGAAAAGTGCATTAGGGATCCAGTCAGCCACTGTTTTATTTCACATCGCCATACCCTGCAGTATGGCCGTTAGTGGCAGCAAAGATGGGCAACCAAAAAAGGATAAGAAATCAATTTGATGGGAAGATTTTAAGCTGGGAAGATTTTAGCATGTTGCAACAATCCTGAGCCAGTGGTTAGAGTGCAGTACTGCAGGCTACTTCTGCTGACTGCCGGCTGACTGCAATTTGGCAGTTCAAATCTCACCAGGCTCAAGGTTGACTCAGCCTTCCGTCCTTCCGAGGTGGGTAAAATGAGGACCCAGATTGTTGGGGGCAATAGGCTGACTCTGTAAACCGCTTAGAGAGGGCTATGAAGTGTTATATGTCTGCTATAACTTGGGAAGGAAGGAAGGAAGGAAGGAGGAAGGAAGGAGGAAGGAAGGAAGGAAGGAAGGAAGGAAGGAAGGAAGAAAAATTTATCTCTGGGCACAATGAGAATATATACGCTGAATAAAACTCCGCATTGGCGACAGGAAGGGCATCCGGCTAGTAAACACTCAGCTCCATTCAGTTGCCCAGACTCCACTCCGCAAGGGATTATGGGGTCGTTAAACGAAGATGATGATGTATAGGTAGTCTTCAACTTACAACAGTTTGTTTGGTGACTGTTCAAAGTTGCAACAATGCCGAAAAAAGTGACTGATGAATGTTTTTCACACTTACAACCGTTGCCACATCCCCATGGTTACATGATCAAAATTCAGATGGTTCGTATTTATGACGGTTGTAGTGTCCTAAGGTCACGTGATCCCCTTTTGCGACCTTCTGACAAGCCAAACTCAACGGGGAAGGCAGATTCCCTTCACAGCCGTGTTACTAACTTAACAACTGCAGTGATTCATTTCACAAAGTGTGGCAAGAAAGGTCGTAACGTGGGACAAAATTCACTTTAACAGCAGTCTCGCTTAGCAGCAGACGTTTTGGACTCCATTGTAGTCCTACGTCGAGGACTTAACCCGTGACAGTTTTTTTTGCCACCCTAGGCAATGTCTCAAATTGTGTCTTTGATCCGCTTACCCCAGACTGCACACTGTTGCATCCTGCTAAGTCATCTCCACACTTGAAATAGAGCGTGCTTATTTGCCTCTTAAACCGAACTCTGCACGCAAACCATTTAGGTGAAATTTGAGATAAATAACCGCTAGATTTTTTTTTCAAAACATGGCTTCTCTGCACTAAACCCCTAATTCAGGCCTGCTGAGATATTTGAGAACTTCAAATATAATGATGCTTAAAAAAACAAAACAAAAAACAAACAAAAAAAAACCCCAAGAAGCTCCTTTGTATAGCTTGCTCAAATGTATATTTCAAGCAGGTTCTTATCGTGAGTCTATCCAAAGAACTCAGAGGAACCATCCTTAAGCTAAATGATACTTCAGTTAAATAGATGAAGCACTAGAGGCACTAAAATATATATATAGAGAGAGAAGCTTAGTGTCACTGCACACAGCTGTGTGGTAGTGATACTCCTGTTATTTTCTCAGTTGTGCTGCAAAGTTTGGGAAGCGATACCTGTCTGCATTTGAATTTGTGCAGTGCAGGGAAGTAGACTTAGACTAACTTTATTGTCACTTTGAATGTACACCAATCGGCATACATTAAAATAACATTTGGTTGCAGGCAGCTCTCAAAGGATCACCACCTCCAATATACACTACATAAACATGACAAAATAAATAAATAAATACAAAATTATGCATATCTTCTTTTAATGACCCCATAATCCCTTGCGGGGTGGAGTCTGGACAACTGAATGGAGCTAGCAGTATTTTACTGGCCGCATGCACTTCCTGTTGCCAGTGTGGAGTTTTGTTCAGCAGATAAATTCTCATTGTGCCCAGAGAGAGAAATATCTGCCTCTACCTAGGATCAAACTCACAGCCTGCTGATTATGAGGCAAGAGCTCCACCTCTAGAACGGAGGTCCATTATATTTATTTCCCTGTAAAGGAAAAGGGGAACTCTTCGGAGAGACGCCAAACCCTTCGGATACCCCTGAATGTAATTTTATAACAAGTGTATTTGGGCGGCCGGGATTTGGTGTGCGTTTGTCTGTGTGTACCTCGACTGCAGCTGTGCGGTAAAGAATAAATTGCCGGGTAGGCGAAGAGGCCTTGAATGGCAGCCAAGTGAATAGATCATTTGTGACAGCTCCTCCTCGCGTAGTAGGCTGGGCGAGCTAAAAGGATGCGACAGCCACCCAGGAATTTGGACTTTCTCTCAATGGGCTGGGAGTGAATGAGAGGTGTTGGGTCATGAGGATTTTACTAATGAACACCAGAGGGGAGGGTGAAACACCCCCGCCCCCCAAAAAACCCCTGGGGTATAAATTGAGCTGCTCTGATTTTCTTCTAATTTCCTTTTTTTTCTCCCCTTAAAAAAAAAAAGAAGAAATTCCATAAATGCAATTTTGCAAGGCGCAATTACTGTATTTTTTGGAGTATAAGACGCACCTTTTTCCTCCCTAAAAGTGGCTGAAAATTTGGGTGCGTCTTATACTCCGAATGTAGCTTTTTGGGAGCTTTTTTTCCAGCTCTTACCTTGCAGGCTTTTTCATTGTTACTCTCTCCAAAGAATGTTTTTCCAGCCCTAAGTCTTTGCAGGGGTTTTTTCATTGCTCTACTTGCTTGAAAAAGTTTTTTTCTAGCCCTAAGGACGCTAGCCAGATGAATATCTGGTAGGCAGATTCCCCCCCCCCCATTTTCTCCCCAAAAACTAAGGTTATACTCTGGTGCGTCTTATACTCCGAAAAATACGGTATCTTAATTCTGCTGGTTTGTCTTGATGGGCTTTCCCTGGTAGGTCATTTAATGTTCCAGGTAGTCTCGACTTAACGACCGCAACTGAGCCCCAAATTTCGAGACATTGGTTCAGCGAGCCGTGCCCCGTTTTACGACCTTCCTGGCCACCGTTGTGAAGTGAAACACCGCTGCGGGTAAGTTAGTCAAACGGTTGTTAAGTGGATCTGGCTTCCCCATGGACTTGGCTTTTTTTTTTTGCCATCACCGTGTCAAAAAAAGAAAAGATAAAACTGAACGTGACTCACTTAACAACCGCCGTGCTTAGCATCGGTAATTCTGGTCCCAATTGTGGTCTTAAGTCGCGGACTACCTGGAATATATCGAAATCGATTTCCTTAGCTCTTTCTCAACTGACGGGCCAGGTTTTGAGT